>JAOPUI010000098.1:10650293-10667384 GCA_027123135.1 Urophycis floridana | reverse complement strand
ATCATTTTAATATTTATTATATATTATTTATATATATTCTTTTTTAGCTAAACAGTTGAAAACTAGCTTGACTTTTCATTTTGGACAGTGGAACAGAACAGAAAGGTTAACGTTTAGGTAAAACACTTGAAATAAATTCCGAAGAGGCTTGAAGTAGCGGTCCACATCTGTTTGACGGCGAGCCATGCCGCTTGGTGAGTGAGCAGCTCTCCTTCCTTTGCCCAGCCACATAAGGAACACATACATAAGGAAGTGGATGCCACTGCTTGCACTCTGTTGATGAAGAAGAGGTTTGATGCATTTCTTGTTGTCTTGCTGCTTGTGTCTATACTCTGTTATAATACTGTTCATTGTGCTGAACCCCCTCTCACAGTCTGCTTTTTTATTTGGAAGACTTTGCAAGAAACGTCTGTCTGCTTAAAACATGTTTAATTACCAGCTGCGCACGTTGGCGCAAGATGGTTAAGCAGTAGGCCTACGCGCGCTATCTTTCTCGTTGTCTGAGTGAAACACTGCACGGAAGGTTCAGACACAATTCAGAGACAGTTCAGAACGAGTTGTATGCAATGTGTATTGGGGAAAACGTGTTGCTTCTGGTTATTTGACGTTATCAGGTGTGGTGTCATGCTGAAAGTGCAATTTTTTTAGAGACAGTATATTTTTATTTCCGGTACGGCGTACCCGTTCCAAATCTTTTCGTGGTAGGCTACGACGTACCGGCCAGTACCTGTCACCCCTGGATAAGTGACCACTAAACTGAGAAGCGTCCACTTAAAGAGAGGGGGTGGCTGACTCTCTGAGAGAGGTGATGACCAAAGTGAAAAGGCTAAAAAAAAAAGAAAAAAAGGCTTTAAAACTTCAATAATGGATTTGGTTTGAGAAGGTTTATAGAAACTGGGTCTTTAAAAAGTATTTTAATCTTACTATATGTATATGCAGGTTTATTGAAACAAAATGATTATTGTAGACTTTTGTCATATACCAAATTTATCAAGATGAAACAAGTGAGGCAATTTTATCTAACTATACCACCGATTTCCCTAGTCCAAGCTCCAAAGTCACCGCTTCAAGTAAGTACAAGGGTTTCAGGTGTATTTTTTGTTTACTAGACTTAAATGATTGATGATCGACCCAGATGGGACTTGAACCCACAATCTCCAGCTCCGGAGGCTGACGCCTTATCCATTAGGCCACTGGGCCGCGAAAGTAACGGTGGCGGACAAACTATTCTACCACATGACGTCGGACAATTATGTGCCGTGATAAGGCACGTAGGCCCATTGTTTCTTTCACAGAGCGAGGCTATTTACTATGTAGACATACAGTTAATAGACAAAGTGCAATACAAGTACAAGCTGGGGAACAATACATATAATAGTGCATATTAGTTACCATTATCTGAAAATGGATTCATTGACTTTCATATTTTTCACGACAATAAAAAACAATAGAAAAATGGATCTTGGTGTTGATAACAAAGCGATGATGTTGGAAATCATTGGAATTGGTCGTACGCTAGTTAACGTGAGGTTGTTGAATCAACAAACTGAGACTTCTCCGACCAAAGAGTAATGACCAGGAGAAGAGATCCATAATGACACTTGATGAGATAAGATAAGTTATATTGTATTGATCGGCAATTGATCGGCAATTATGATCATCCTGTCTGTGTTCAGTATATTGAATAGTGAACTTTTACACTTGTGCAACTTTGTACCGACCGTACCCTATTTACCCGTATAACCCATGTCTGTTGTAATTGTATCATACGCCATAGAAAGACAGATCACTGAGCAGCTATGGTAAATAATAATTATAATTATGTAATTAATGTAATAATTTAATCTCGTACATTTGTAATATATACTGCTGCAGCATATTCGTTTTCCCCCTGGGGAATCAATAAAGTCTTATCTTATAAATAATTGTATCATACGCCATACAGAGACTGATTCCAGACCAGCTGGGTTAAATACACTGTTTCCAATATCCCTGTGGGCTGGACGACACCAAATCCAACCAATTACATCAGTTCTTTTTTAAACGAACATGCCCGCTAGCCAATTAAATGTATGTGGGCGTGACATGTGACCAAGGGGGGGGTTATATTTTAATGGGCGGGGCTTCTTTGTACGTCGGAACCAAGTAGAGCTGTTGTTTTGGTCGGGCTGAGCTGTTTTATTCAGTACGTTTCGACAAACCACCACCAAAGATTCTTGTTTTACACGTCGAGTAGTTCGTTACTCAGTATCGTACCGATCGGGTCGCTTATTGAGCGTCTCGGTCCAGTCAGAGATCTCCGGTACTTAAGGGAAGGGATGCCGCTGCAGAGCCAACCTCACAGACTCTACACAGCCTTGGATTTAATTTCATCGCATTTAATCGGGAATAGTAGTTTTTCTATACAATTTAATTGTACCAGGATACATCACCCTCGACCGAGTGGTTTAAAAATATGTTTATGTTCAGCTGCGAATTAAATTAACCAAGCAGCATAAGCTAACAGTTAGCCTGTCAACAAAGCGCGGAACGCTCATATTGACCCTCAAACTGATCACTCGACAACGGCTTTGTTTGCTCCTTTTTTTGTCTCCGCCGAAATCAGTAATTGGTGAGTTTTATACTTTTACTCATGTAAATACACTGAACCAGGAAGACAAACGGACCTCTTTGGGTCAGAGTGGGGGAAGGGCAGCTCAAGAGAAGGATATAGTGGTGGCGCCCCGCGGCATCTAGGGGCGCTGTGGATCTGTGGTTACACCGTTAACTCTTCTCACCGCTGATCTGTGGATGTCTATCTGATGTATGGAAATGCAGAATTCAGATATTGATGCAGAAGTAGTAGTAGAGTGTTACTCTCCCGAGTCATTTTAAGTCGATGTCAATGTCCAGTCCCAAATCGAACCTGACCAACGGTCCACTCAAACCAAGTCCGTGAACTGAACGGCGTCCCTGGTAACATATTCAGTGTTTGTTTATTTACAGACCGAGAAGATGAAACTTTTGGAGAACTCGAGCTTCGAGGCGCTGAGCTCCCAGCTGTGCGTGGAGACCGGAGAGTCCCGCATCCTCGGGAGGTAAACATCAACTAACGGCACGCACACATGTTACACAATAACATTTCAAACACCGACATCCGCACGGATGGAGTATTGTAACGTTCTCTATATTGTTTATACTCAATTTAAAACGAGTAACATTCATTATACTGCACGCACTAGTGTACTAAAATAATTCTGTCCTTGATTCACACCTGTTACTATATTTAGCAAGCGTGCCCGTTTGGATTTTAGGTGGTTTCCTCTGATTGTGAGCAAAACAAAGTTGAATATGTGCGTAGGCAACATTGTACTGGAGCACTCTACAGCAGTCCATTCTGGATTACAAGGAGGTGTCTTGATGTGTGTCTAGTGGGTCTAATTTAACCTGCAGCCGGTAGTCAAAGCATCAGTTGTTATCTGTGACCATGGGCTCTGACTGCTCCTCTCTGGGAAGCAATACAATACCTCAGCACTACACAGTACACCATCAGCACCACAGAGTACACACGCGATACTACAGTACCACAGAGTGCAATGTATAATGAAGGTGGTGTTTGGTTGGCCAGAGACTAGAAACCGAAACCCTTGAACCTGGTTTAACCAGGTCATATCTCTCCTACTGATAATCAGCGTCAGTGGAAGATTACACAACACAGCAGGTTATTGAATTTAGGACCCTCTGCCAGGGGAGTTGTAGTGTCGTTACGTAACCGTAGGTTGCCATGGTTATGTAGAGAGACGGGTGTTGGCAGACTGATAGCCAGCCGCTAGACATCATGTGACCTGGCATAGCGACCCAGTGTCCTTTAACACCATGCTCGCTATTAGGGGGGCCAGGACACACGCACACAATCACACCCCAACAGATACACAAACACATGTAAATAAATCGCCTGCTGCTAAGGGGGAGGGGTGAGGGATATTTTAACTGCAGCCTCCTGACTCTCAGCACTGGGTGTCCAGTCTCTGGGTGGCTGGACTCTCATTGAGAGACATTGCACATGACCACGTGTACAAGATCATGTTTACCTTCACTTATCCTCATGTTAACCCCGGTACACCTGTACAATGCCCCACAGACGCATTGCCTGCTCTGCAAAACTCCATTATCTGCCCTAAGGATCTATGAAGCCAAATTCGGTCAGAAGAGGAACCTAGTTTTCATAAGCATGTACCGTCATGTTGTGTCAATTTACTAATGCAACAGGCGTGTCTCTCTTTCCCTCCCTGTGCCTCTCTGCCTCCCTTTCTCCCTGTCTGCCCCTCCCTGTCTCCTAGGATCGAGAGCTACTCATGTAAGATGGCGGGGGACGACAAGCACATGTTTAAGCAGTTCTGTCAGGAGGGGGAGCCCCACATCCTGGAGGCCCTGTCTCCCCCCCAGTCCACCAGTGCCACCAGCCCCACCCAGTGATTACTCCACCCTATAAACCCCCAAAACACCCCCCCCCCCCCCCCCCACAGTGAGGACTTCACGCTTATAACATAACATGCCCACCACAGTGAATGCTGCACCCCTACAACATAACATGACATACACACCACAGTGAATGCTGCACCCTTATTACTTAACATAACATGCCCACAACAGTGAGTGCTGCACCCCTATAACATGACATACACACAACAGTGAGTGCTGCACCCTTATTACATAACATAACACTCCCACCACAGTGAGTGCTGCACCCTTACAACACAACATAACATGACATACACACCAGAGTGAGTACTGCACCCTTATTACCTAACATAACATTAGTCGATATTTCTGCAATAGGCCAATTGCAAAGTAGGCTACCCTGCCCCTAACTAAAACGCAATGAACTCCATTATAACTTTGGGGTATTTCTTGTATCCCTACTGTGCACTACATCAGTTGTCCATTTGTATTTAGTCCCAGTACTTTTCTGTTGCCTTCTGTACCGTGTTCATTGCATCTCTACGGTTCCAAGATGAGATTACCTCTGCATGTTCTCAGTCAAATAAGGAAGATGGAGCAAGTTGGGATCATTGCTTCCCATAGCACTGACGTTGCTCTCTGTCTGTCTCCGTCTCTCCCTGCAGACTGGGTAAGAGCAGTGAGGAGGGCGAGGACCCCCTGAGTGACAAGTGTTGCAGGAAGACCCTGTTCTACCTCATCACCACCCTCAACGAGTCCTTCAAGCCCGACTACGACTTCAGCACCGCCCGCGCCCACGAGTTCAGCCGCGAGCCGAGCCTCAACTGGGTCAGAACCAGACAGACACACACACACACCTAAACTAGAGCCAAAACACCTGCAGACACGCAGAGAGACACTTCCGCATTGCTGCGATATTTGCATGCGGCTACGCTAGCCTCAGAAACTCTTTTGGATTGTTCAAAGGAATTTAAACGTGCTTCAGAATTCCCCTCTGTGCTCACTAATGTCTAATGCATGCGTGGTGATGTGTGTTTGTCTCCCCCAGGTGGCCAACGCCGTGAACAGCAGCCTGTTCTCTGCCGTGGGGGAGGAGTTTAACTCTCTGGGTCCTGAGGTCTGGAGCACCATCGATCAAGAGATCAACCTGCAGGGCTGTGACATATACAGGTATGTATACCTGCAGGGCTGTGACTAACAGACAGGAGATTCACCTGTAGGTGAGGTTGAAACAAATGATTCAACGAAAAAAATGTAGTTAGAAGTTAGATTTAATAAATGTTTTTTCCGTCTGTTAGTGCTATTAGTCTAAATTATAAGGCTAATAGTGGCCTATTTTTTCAAATTGAATGCAGATGACATGAACTTATATGTGCACATCGTCATTATATTGGGAAGTGAACTTGTAGGCAGCGATGCTGCGCCTCACCTTTTAAAGAGCTGTGGAAAACCCTGATAGGCCAATTGATTATTTTAGCTTAAAGCACAGACAAGTCACAACAAATTAGCACAATTTAGCTGCTTATATTTGATAATCTATAGAACATCATAACAATCAGTCGTTGATGGGTCTGGTCTGACGAATGACATTGGACAATGTAAAATCCGAGTCAAGGACACCCTGTGTGCGTGTGTTGTAATGGAAAATGAGTGTGTATGTGTGAGTGTGTGTGATGGTCTGGAACATCACCTGCGCGTGTGTGGGTGTGTATGTGTGATGGTCTGGAACCTCTCCTGGGTGTGTGTGTGGTGGTCTGTAACATCTCCTGGGTGTGTCCTGACAGCTACAACCCGGACCTGGACTCCGACCCGTTCGGGGAGGAGGGAAGTCTGTGGTCCTTCAACTACTTCTTCTACAACAAGAAGCTGAAGAGGATAGTTTTCCTCACCTGCCGCTCCATCAGGTATGGTACATCATGACATGACAGGCCACCTCACCAGGAGTGGGGGGGGGGCTCTGAGGGGCCTTGTGCTGACGGTTATGTTTCCATGGCAACAGTGTGCTGAGCGGGTATGGTCGGGATAGCCAGGACAACGAGCTGGACATGGAGTTGGAGGACGAGGAGGAGATGGATGGATTCACTGAGGACCGGTGGGGACAGCAGCCCTTCATCACATCTCATCATATTTAATCATCACCTCACATTTATAATGATAGCTCACATGCATAATCACATTTCATCATCCTTCATCACATTTAATTCAGTTTGTAGTAATCTGACATTCTTTAGTTCCAGATATTTTACGCTGTCGTGATTTGCGGTTCTTTAGTTCTAGATACGTCTATAGCAGTACTATGAGGTTCTGATGGTTCTTCTCTTCTCCCTCCAGGTTCCCCAGAGTTCTGTGTGTCTAACCTCCCCCAAGGACCACCGTATCCTGCTCTTTTCTCTTTATCTCTATCCCTCGTTTTCTATCATCTTGTTTTACGCTGCCTCCTCCTGCCCCCCTACCCCCTACCTGGAGGACACGATAAGGAGTTACCCTCAGACATTTTGAAGAGGGCAGATGTCGAGAAAGCCCTCTCAGATGCTATGAAGAGGACTGATGTTGAGAATTCCCTCTCAGACAATATGAAGAGGAGAGATGTTGAGAATGCCCTCTCAGGCGTTATGAAGAGGACATGTTGGTTCAGAGGGAGCGTCTCTGTTCTTACTCATGAGGACTTGTTTTCCACAAGACAGACCACCAGCATTACCACAGAGAACATGGGCCGTCAGGCCTGGAGGGCAGCTGGGCGGAGCCTATTAAAGACTATCCGCTATTTGATCAGCCGACTGGCATATATATGACATATATTTTGCTTGCTTGTTTTTTTTGTGTTGCTTCGTATGCCTGCCAGTGGTGACAGTGACGAGTGCTTGTCTAGCACCCCGGTCTCAGACTATATGCTGCATTGTGAACCTTCTGTCGGTTGAACTTCTGCCTATTTTAGATGAGAGTTGTCTTTGTTTAGCTTGTGTCCGTACTAAAGGGCATCCTTTTATTTTTCTCTGTATCTGTTGTTCATGTCTGGCCAGCCTCTCCGCTGGTGAATGTACATTCTCTTAAATATGGAGCCTTCCCAGCTTCACTCCTTCAGCTTTTCTTTCCTACATTTATGGATTATTAATATATTTCTCTGCCGTGTTTAGAGTGTAGACGATATATCAGAAATGTGAATAAAGTTGTTTCAAACGAACCAGCAGTGTCCGCTGTTGTGGCAGACACAATGGTGGTTTATTCTATTATTTGTGTTGCTCAACATTAAACATGTCTGTAGAAGGAGCTAATGTGTAAAAAAATATCTAATAATCTTTAACCCAACCAACAAGGAGTTTCAATTCAGCCTCTCACCTAGCGATATCTTGTTTTTTTAATGGAACCACATTAAGGTAGTGCAGAACCATTCTACTGTCATATATTTGGATATTGGCCACTAACCAGTGACCTTATTAAATCTATACTCATCTGGAAGCAATGACGTAATAAGGAGATAACGTAAACGATATCAACAAGAGAAACTCAACGCAGCGCTCCCATGTCTCTCCCGATGGTTGTAGATCAATACCAGCTGTCTAGGAATACGACAAGTATCAATACCGACTGTCCAGGATTACAAGTATACTTTGTAGACCAATACCAGCTGTGAAGGAATACTACAAGTATACTTTGTAGACCCGATACCAGCTGTCTAGCAATACTTCAAGCAATACAGCATCATTTGGTGGAGCAATATCAGCCGTTTAGGAATACTACAGGCAAACTTTGCTGTGATTGATCATAACCGGAGGAACGTCCAACATGACAGCACTTCGAGAGTACAGAACCGGTTCTCCAACATAACACAGTTCACGAATAGTGTGTAAAACGTCCGACGAGGCAGTGAGTTTACTCCCGTTCACTGATCGTGTCGTCATCAGTCGGCGTCAGCGGAGTAAACAGTAAACACGGAAGGAGTAGGGTGTTAAAATGCCTCTTTAGTGGCTTTATTCTACGTCTTAACTGCTATAAGAGGCAATCTGGACGTATCTTTGTGTGTTACAACCGGCCTATCGAGTGGTGTTTGACATTATTCTGGGAAAGGGTATTCGCGTGGATCAGATTGCTGTCATTAAACTAATGTTAGCCTGGAGGTTGTCAGGCTGGGTCTGGTTCGTGCTTCAGCCCTCGCTGCATGAAACATGATCGGCTGAGATATTGCGTTAAAGAAGCAATTTAGAACGAAGACGCTCCCCGCAGACATCGCATATCCAAAGCTGCAGTAAATAAAACGATGGTGCTCTCCCTGGTGGACCTGTGTGCGAAGGAAGTGGTGAGAGACCACAGCTCTTCTCCCTCCTGGCTCTGCTGCGTCCCCCGGGAGCTGTACGACGCCCTGCTCCGGGCCGCCTTCTCCGGCTGTCGGCCGCTGGCGGTGGGGGAGCTGGTGCAGCGGTGGCCAGAGCGACGGCTGAGGGTCGGGGACCGGAGGAACTCTGGACTAAATCCGCCCAACAGACTTTGCATCCAGGCTCTGCTGTTGGCCGTGGTGCGAGGCCTGTCCGACCACAGGTGAATTCACGAATATGTAGACCATGTATGAATTCCATCCAAGCATATGTGTTCCCTATGTTAACCGTGGTGTGTGTGTGTGTGTGTGTGTGTGTGTGTGTGTGTGTGTGTGTGTGTGTGTGCGTGCGCGTGCGGTAGGTGCATGCTGCAGGTCCTGGACCTTTGTGGACTCCAGAGGGATGAGGGAGGAGACCCCATGGGGGGATGGTCCCTGACGGTGGCACTCTGCTCCATGCTGGTCCAGGCCCGTGCTGGGGTGCAGGCACGGAGAGAGGGTGTGCAGGCCCGGCGGGATGGGGAGGGGGAGAGGAAGAGAGTCCTAGCCATGGAGAGAGAGAGGGAGGGTGCAAAGAGAGAGAGAGCTCCATGCAAGAGAGAGAGGGAGGGGGAGCTTGACATGGAGACAAACAGCGAGGGCAGGGGGGTGGCGAAGGGCACAGAGGAGGAGCAGCTGAAGGGGGTGAGGAGGAGGATGGAGCAGGAGCGGAGGAGAGGAGGAGGAGGAGGAGGTGAGGGAGGAGAAGGCAGTGGTGGCGAGGAGTCGAGGGATGGCAGTGAGGAGGTGCTACTGCAGGTGAGGGCAGACCTCTTCGTCAACGCTCGCTCCTGGGAGCGGGTCCGCACGGCGCTCTCCTCCCCCGACCCCCTGCGGCTCAGCTGCCGCTTCCTCCGCGTGGAGGAGCTGTCCGTCTCCAACACCAGGAGGCTCCTGGAGCTTGTCCCTCCTCAGGGCCTCCTGGGGGTGGACCTCCGCTACAGCAGCCTGGGGATGGAGGGCCTTGCCTCCTTGCTCCCCCTCCTCGCCTCCTTCCCGGCCCTCAGCTCCCTGCGCCTCCACTACTGCAACCTGGAACTGCGTGGGGGCATGACGGGGCAGGAGGAGGTGCTGAAGGAGGTGGCCCATGGTCTGGCTCAGCTCTCAGAGCTCCGACGGCTCAGCCTCACGGCGCTGCGCCTTCCGGGACACCTCCGCCTGCTGCTCAGGTGAGGAGGAGGAGGGAGGGTCTCTGGTACTGAGATCTGAAAAAGATTGCTCTTTGCATTTCATGAAACCATTTCCGAGGGGTTTCTGGTTGAAGTAGTTGTAACTGAATGTCTGACGTCCTCCTCCAGCTCCCTGGCCCGGCCCCTACAGGTCCTGGAGCTCCCCTACCTCAGTCTGAGTCCCGCCGACCTGGCCTTCCTCTCCTGCTCCCACCACGCCTCCTCCCTGCAGCGTCTGGACCTCAGCGAGAACCGCCTGGACGCCTCCTCCCTCCCCTCCGTGCGCCGCCTCCTGTCCCAGGCCTCCTGCTCGCTGCAGCACCTCACGCTGAGCGGCTGCGGCCTCACCGACGCCCTGCTGGGGGCGCTGCTGCCCTCCCTGACCTGCTGCCGGGCCCTGCGGAGCCTGGGCCTGGCGCTCAACCCCCTCTCCCTGGCCGGCCTCACCCAGCTGGTGAGGAGCGCCCTGGGCATGGCCTCCCTCCGCCACCTCCTCTACCCCAACCCCCTGGAGGAGTACGAGCCGGGCCTCCCGGAGCTGCCCTCCAGCGCCCAGCTGCTGGACTGGCCCCTGGACGAGCTGCAGGACGCCACCGCTACCTCCAACCAACTGCGCCGCCTGGCCCGCGACATGGGCCGCACCGACCTGGTGCTGACCTGCGACCTCCTCAACTACCACCACGACCTCCTGGACTAGACCTCCCGGTGGACTAGAGGGACCTCCTGGTGGAGTAATGGGACCGTCCTGTCTCCAGTTGAAGATCATCAAGTGCCTGACAATCAGGTCGCTTTCATGACCTTATTTAAAAAAAGGATATTTTTAACTGTAAAAAAAGCAAACTCTCTTTAACGAGATGAAAGGATTGTGAACCTAAACTGAAGCGTGGTGTTTGAGAGTTTAACTCGTCTCTTTTTTGGGTGTTTTGACCGCTAGTTTCCTAAGCAGTGTTTGTAACATTAACCGTGTCCATGTGCTATGTCTTAATATAAACACTACACACAAATGGGTTTTGAACCTTTTAAACTTTTAACCATGGATGCATTTTGTTCATACTGTAGCGCCATTATGCGTTTCATGTTGTAACATTTTTTACATGTTATAAATGGTTTAAAATGTCAACTGCTGTGTCCAGCATCTTTTTAGTGGTCACCAGGAGTCATTGATTTGTTTTAGTACCAAACCACTACTACACAATATAAGCTCTTCTAGTTGAGCCTTAAAAACAAAATAAAAGCCCTGCTGGGTGAGCTGTACTAGACTGGTTTGTCCATATATATATACAGTCTATATAGTCTACTAGACACTTAAAACCCTGCTACTTGAACTTTACTACACAATGAAGGTCCCCTGTCGACGCTGTCGTCTGTAGTAGTCCAGGTGCGATTGTTCCAGGAGGAAGAAGGGTTTGTGTGTGTGTGTGTGGGGGGGGGGGGGTCATTCAATCATCCAATACATTATTACGTTTATGTCATTATGATCAGAGAATCATCTGTCTCCAGAGGAAGTGAAGGCGACACTAGTGACACTAACTTAATGCTATTGTGTTGTTCGGCTGCATCAACAGATTGGGATCAGTGTGTGTGTGTGTGTGACTCACCAGTTGCTCTGCATGTTCTCAGCATGCTGTAAGTCTCTCCCACACGCTGGATAGGGGGAGGACCACTGTGCACACACACACACACACACAGGCGCATTGTTTGTCTCTATGTGCTATGTATTTCCATGTGTTTGTATGTCTCTTTCTTTTCAGGGGTTTCTCCAGGTACCAGTCAGGTGAGGACAGCGTGTTGCGTCGGCCCCTGGGGCCCCCTGCTGGTCTCTACTGGAGGAGCAGAGGAAGTAGAGGACGTCTATGGTCGAGAAGTGTTTTCTCCTCTCTCCTGTGATCTTCACTCCAAACTCAACGCTTTTAAACTTTCTCCAACATAACACAACTTTCATTTGCAGCTGATCATATTTGATTCTACTCTGTGGTGCCATTGACAGGATGAGGTCCACAAAGGGCACAGTGGAGCTGGGTACAGACTTTGTATTTAAACGTCCAGAGGGACAGCCAGCGAGCAGCGTGGTCCTGCAGGATCTTCAGGGTGTGTGCCTGGCTCCTGCAGCCAAGTCTTAGCCTCCTGCACCCCCAGCTGACCCACAGCCACCTGGCTGAGGACCGTGGAACATCTAACTTTGTCACCATGGTTACAGGTTACAACATCTAACTATGTCACCATGGTGTCAGGTCACTGTCTCCAGTCCGGTGAGATGTTCTGCTGAGCTGCAGTTCGTCTGAAGTAGTATTTATCTTCCTCTCATCCACAGTTTGGAGTGCGCGGAAATCTGGTTACCAGGCAACGGACTTGGGTTTGTTTTAACTCAAGGTTTAGCCCACCAATATGTATTTTATTGTGTGTAACATGTATACAAAATATATGTTCCCCTACTTATCAATTACACAACCACAAATATAATTCTGAACTTTGAACGGGGGAAGGTTTAAAATATAATAGTTTTGTTATGTTTCTTATTGTTGTTTAGTACAAAATATAAATATACACAAACCGGTAATATTGACACAAAAACAAGGCAAGTACTTATTTCCTCATCTACCTCAGCCATTTTCAGTCTTTGGTTTGTTTCTAAGGGCTTGTCATGAAAAACGGGTATTTTCTAAATAACATTTTATTAGGGAATATCCTTTAAATTGCCTCTGAATTCTGTACAAAAATAAGAATATATACAGTATAATAGATTCTAAGTGAATCAAGAGGCCTGGTATGTAATAGACTATAAACCATCTGAATGCTTTATAGATCATGTGCTATAAACCGATCAGAACGCTTTATACATCATGGACCATGAACCAATGAGAATGCTTGGACATCAGGAACTATAAACCAACCAGGAGCCTTAATGCATCATGGACTATAGGCTAAGCCAATCAGAGGGCTTGATGCACCATGGACTGCAGGATGTCCTCCTCCTCCCTGTGATTGGCAGAGGAGAAGCTGGGGTTGAAGTAGTGAAGCTGGAGTTTCCCCGAGTGGTGCGCCAGCGCCACTCCGGAGTACGAGTTCCGATGAGAGGAGGAGGAGGAGCCAAACACCGCCATGGCCGTTACCCTAGCAACAACGAGAGGAGAAAAAAACACCACGGGATGGTCAGCCGCCCGAACCTCTTGAACACCCTGTGCTACTTCTCTGGGTCTATGGTCCGCCCGTACCTGTCGGCGTGCAGCGTTTCCGTGGCGACGGGCTTCAGGGGGTCGCGACTCAAGTCCCAGAGGTGGAGGTGGGAGGCGGAGTCCAGGACGCAGAAGACGGCCGGTCGGGACTGGGACCAGCGTACCGAGACTACGCCCGCCTCAGAGGCCCCGCCCCCTCGGCAGGTGGTCCACTCGGCCAGTGGCCAATGGGACGACACGATGTGGAGCCGCATGCTGCCATCGGCACAGCCCACCTGGAGCACAGGTACAGCACCCCGTCATGATTCACCCAGTCATTAGCTCACTCATTCCAGTCATTAATTCATTCACATGTATTCATGTTCTGTGTGAGGTGGGAAAAGGATGAATAGATATGATGGATGGAAGGCCAGCAGAAGGGTGTGTGTGCGTGCGTGCGTGCGTGCGTGTGTGCATGTGTGTGTGTGCGTGTGCGTGCGTGCGTGTGTGTACCAGGAAGAGCTGAGGGTTGAAGGGGGAGAAGTGGACAGAGGTGACGTGGAGGGGTCGCAACCCCACCTCCTGAGACCTGTAGTCCCTGGGAGGAGATCTGAACCCATGAGCTGTCCCATGGTGCACCACACCCTGGATGAAGAAGAACAGAATCTCATCTAAAACAATAGAAGAGTGGACTCCAAGAGTAGAGAAGAACAGTAGAGTAGAACAGAGTAAAAAATAAAATAAAAGAGGAGAAATAAAATGGCATAGAATAGACCAGGGGGACTGTACAGCACATGAAGGACACAACACATCACGTCTTCTCTACGTGTCTGACCATGTTGGTGCTGATGAGGAAGTGGTTGGCGTCACTGGGCAGGAAGTGGAGCTGCAGAGCTTCAATGTCAGCTCCCTCCCTGGAGGTCAGAGGTCACATGGAGGTCAGAACACAAACATGCAGGCACATTACACTGTGTCTAGTGACAACAACACTCGTATCAACATGGCCGCCAGGAACAGCTGGTGAGGAGGCAGGGTGCTATTTATGTCCTGATAGGAGACTGTCTGTCTCTCTGTTCTGTGTCTGTCTCTCCGTCTGTCTATCTGTCTCTCTCTATTTCTCTCTCTGTTTATCTCTGTCCGTATGTCTCTGTCTGTGTTTATCTGTCTGTCTGTCTGTCTGTGTCTCTCTGTGTGTATATGTCTGTCTGTGTCTCCATGTGTCTGTCTCTGTTTATCTGTGTGTGTGTGTGTGTGTGTGTGTGTGTGTGTCTCACCTCTCAACAGCCGGCATACATGAACTGTGTAGAAGCTTGACCTTCCCTCCCGGGCTCAGACCTGGATGGGGGTGTGATGAAGAGGAAGGATCAGCTCATTGGTAGAGAGAGAGCGAGAGAGAGAGAGAGAGAGAGAGAGACAGTCAAGTCATGAGCCTCACCAAGGTCAGTCTGAGATCCCGCCAGGCTGGCTGAAGTCAACTCAAGCACCACCTGGTGAACAGAGGAGGAAACGCAGCCTGAACATACAGCTGGCTCGATGACATATGACCCTTTTTGGCCGGCTCAGTTTAACCTAGGACCTTACCCAGAGGTTCAGAACCCCCCTCTCATCCAGAGAGGCGAGCTGGAAGGACATCCCTGCAGACTCTGGAAGACAAAAGAGAGACCAGATCCAGAAGAACTAGGTCAGAAGAAGACTGTATGGTACCAGAGGCTGGAGCTACTCAGTAGTAGTAAAAGTAGTAGTACTGGTGGATGAGAGTATGGTGTCGTACCCTCACTGGCCAGCAGGGAGGGCTGGGAGTCTGCGGCTGTAGAGGACGAGGAAGTGGTGGAGGAGGAGGGAAGCACCTCTATAGCCTGTACTGCTGAGTGGTGTCCCTGGGTGGAGAGGACCGCATCTACAGGACAGGACACCGCACACACCGTCAGCAGAGAAACACTGGAAAACACTTTCATGTTTTTATGGATGGTTGATGCTTGATTCGGTGTGAAAGACCGGGTGTTCATGTGTCAGTGATCTACTGTGATCGGTGGATGGCGATCTGATGACTGTAACCGATGAATGATGATCGGGCGATTGGTGAAGTGATGGGGATTACGCAATTTCCCTCAGGGATTAATAAAGTATGTCTGTCTGTCTGTCTGTCTGGGATCTTTTGATCGTGACTGGTTGATGGTGATGTTTTCATGGAGACTGGTGGAGTGTCGGTGATGGTGCGTGTGCTGCTATCCGTGGGTTACCGGTGGAGAAGGTGGGCTGTCTGAAGGTCCACTCTGTTCCTCCGAGGGTCATGGAGTGATGACTACCAGCCGGTTCCCTCAGGTCCCAGAGGACCAGGGAGCCGTCCGATGTCCCTGCCAGCACCAGAGCACTCCTCCCTGGGCTGAAGCAGCAGCACCGCACCTGGGCCATCGTAGCATCATGGAAGCCGTGTAAAGAGTTAGACAGATGCTGAAGGATTCCACTGGAAACATTTAGTGGTGTCCTGACTTCATGGGGCTTGTCCGTCTTGGATCTAAATGCTAGCTGAACGCAGAAATCCGCATTCAGTTCCCTTCACCAGCACTAGCGTTTAGTACCAAGATGGCCACTAGGTAAATCAGGTCCATGAGGGAAGTGGTTTTTTGAACACTGGACTTCCTCCATGAAAAGGAGATATCAGGTCAGGATGTATCTGTTTCTCTCGGGTTCAAGAACACCAGACTGCAGACGGAGCTGGGAGAGGTCATGTGACCAACGCTCTGAACACCCACCACACACTAAAACAGGACACCTGAGATTCACCTCAGACTCGTAAACCAGGATCTTCCGGGGTCGGGACGGCTCCCAGATGTTCCACACGCAGACGAGGGTCCAGCTGTCGAGGCGGACGGCACCAGGACGGTCCAGTGGGCCGTGGACCGACAGCAGGGTCTGTCTCTGGGCCGAGGAGAAGAGTAGCAGGCTGCAGGATCGACCTGTTGTCAGCAGTGGAGTGTTTTGCAGAGCACAGTTCCTGAGTGTTCTGTACAACAGGGATCGTGTGGGGAACGATCAGGGAACAGAGATCGTGTGTCTTGGGGAGTGTTTGGTACCATAGAGGAAGGGCAGCTGGGTGTTGAGTTGCAGGTTTCCCTCGCTGAAGGACAGGGCAGCTGTCTGAGTTTTGGTCGTTGTCAGAGACTGTCTCTCAGCATGGTCCTCCTCCAGCAGCACTGACATCACCTGGCCAGAAGGGGGCACCACACCATACATCAATATCACAATAGGGGCCACCATGTCCAATCACACAAGCTGTCTGAGGTATGACATGACATGACATATCACTGGTTCTTACAGCTCTAAATCATCTGTCCAGGTATATATTACCTATCCAGGTCATTCTGGCCATTCTGTGTTCTATCCAGATATGTGTAGACGTTTCCTGTTCAGTATGTTATCTGTCCAGCTACATGTTTCCTGTTGAGTATGTTTCCTGTTCAGTATGTGTAACCTGTTCAGGTATGCGTTACCTGTCCAGGTATGCATTACCTCTCCAACTATGACTTACCTGTGCGGCTGAGCGTATGAATGTTGCAAGGCGCTGGGAGTCAATGTTTATCTGAGCTGTGTTCCCATCTGTGGCATCCTGAGACCGCCCTGGATCTGTCATGATGGGAGAGAATGAAATCAGACAGGCTGAGACACCTGTCATTCGGTCTTACCACAGTCTGTCTCTGTCTCTCTTTCTGTCCACCAGAGTCTCTCTTTCTGTCCTGCCTGTCTCACCCCCACAGGCTCCTGTGTGATCTGCCGGGTGCTGAGTCCACTTGTCCAGGACCTCGATGGGGTCCGTCTGGACGTCTCGCTCCCCATCATCCTCACCACACTGGACATAGGCCTGAGAGAAAGAGAGAGAGAGAGAGGTTACTGAGGGAGAGAGACAGGTTACTGAGAGAGAGAGAGAGAGAGAGAGAGAGAGAGAGAGAGAGAGAGAGAGAGAGAGAGAGAGAGAGAGAGAGAG
>JAOPUI010000098.1:10621922-10632091 GCA_027123135.1 Urophycis floridana | reverse complement strand
AGAAGTTGATGATTTTTTGAGTGAGGTGGCTGACAGTCTCTTCAAGCATGCTTTTGAGAAAGCAAAAAAGAAAAAGGGACTGGAGGGTCCTGGGAAAGATGGAGAGAGACAGAGGGAGAGAGGGAGACAGAGAGGGAGACGGAGAGAGAGGGAGAGAGAGAGAGCGAGTAAACACTGTGGTGATGGGAGATGTGGATTGTTTAGACCGCGGCTGTCTGCTGCCTCTGTGCATACATGCTGACAATCAGGTGCTGTTAACATGCACCACATGGACGACCTTGGGCCGGAGATGTTATTTGGAAGGGAAAATGGCTCTGAGTGGGACATTCCTGCAGCCATTGTGAAAACTACCATTCGGTGTATTTTTGTGTTTATTTTACACTTTTTTTTTTTTTTTTTTTTTTTTAAGCTTTGGCGTCCGCTGTCTTGTTCTTCCTCGTCCTTTGAGCAGAAGAGCCGGCAGCCCAGAACGCTCCGGCCCTGCGCTGTGCAGTGAGAACCTGGTGTCGCGCCTTAGTGCCGCGGACAAAGGCCCACCAGCCGAGTTTTGGAGAGAACAAAAATGTCTTTTATCTGGTGATCAAGTGGAGCAGAGTGAAAGCCCGGCGCTGACTCTGTCTGCCTTTTGTGCGCCAGGATCAAAAGCATGCTTCGCTGGCATGTGACCCACTCAGAATCTCTTTAAAAATAGTCGACATTAATCATTTCACGTGAGGTGCGCTCATTAGGAAGCAAAAAGATCCGCTTTGATTTTGGAACCATTTTGAATCCAAAATGAATTTTGAGTCTGAATGCTTTTTTGTTATGTTTTTAAAGGCTTGTATAGACTCATGGCATACCAAAGCCTTTTTCAATTGCAAACTTTGCTTATCTGCTGCGTACATCTGAGGGGCTGGAGTGTCTGGTGGTTGAGGTGTTTGAATCTTAGCCGCGAGGTCCTGGGTTTGAACCCCACTATCTGCAGTCTACGTGTGGACATCCTTGAGTTATCTTGCTTCGCCCCTAACTGGGATTAGTGATATCTACAAAAACAATGTATGGTGTTTTAGATAAAGGTGTTGGCTTAAAATTTCTAAATTGTTAAATAAATTGAATTTTCCCTAATAGCAAACGATGTTAATCTCCAACTGCTAATGTCAAGTCATTGTTAAGTGTGTGTGTGTGCGTGCGTGTGCGTGCACGCGTGTGTGTGTGTGTGTGTGTGTGTGTCAGCAGGTGACTTCAGGGTAGTGTTTTAGTGTCAGGTTTGGGTCTCACCGAGTGAACTCCATCACCCTGGACTGTCTACGGCTGCGGAGAGCTACCAGCTCCGCTCCCCAGACGGTCTCGTTTCCCCTTATTAAAGTCACTTAGAGCGCAGATGGGCCTCGTCAAGCAGACAACTCCAATGCTAAGCCTATTACACGGCGCAGGCCGAGCCACAGAGCCCTCCCTCCCCCAACCACGCGGGGTTAAAGCCCGCTGGAAGCCCTTCACCAATGTGCTCCGGGGCGACCTGTCTTGAGTCCCAGACCGCTGCTGAACTCGGGGCGTCCGTTCTGGTGGGCTGCGCTTGGCCCTCGTGGGACCAGGCGGCGTGGAGACGGGGCTGCGCCTCGGATGTAACCTCACGTGTGTCCTCAACGCTCGTTTTGCACCCTGAAGCGGTGACACTCCCGGAGTCTGTTCTGCACCCAAACGCATTGTTTGCTCTCTTTAAGTCGCCGCCTAATTAGGGTTTGGAAACCTGTGGAAGTATTCAAAGGTGGGAACTTTCCGTGGGAATTATTGGGAGCACATTGGAGACCTCGTTGTAAATGTCCCCAAAGGTTCAACATGAGGTTTTTTTTTGGTCTGTGCACAATAAACACACACAGGCTGACGCAGCTCCTGAAGGTGTCTGTGGTCCCTGTAAACCAGAGCCTGTGTGTGTGTAATTGAGTCTGAAGAATAGGAGATTGTGGAGCCAGTGTAGTGCAGCTGCGGTGTTTTTAACGGCCCGACTGTTTGAGTGGCTGCCAGCTGAATTTCCCTCGCTTCCCCATTTCCAGACATCATTATAGAGGCCGTCGTTGTGGAGAGGAACCCCTCAGGCAGCCAAAAGGGGAAGAGGACTTTCAGCCATTTTGGGATTTCCATATCTTTGTTCTGTTTTTAGAAGAAGCAAATTGCACGTTTTTCAAAGCGTTTGTGTAATGGAGACTCGGGGAAGGAAAGTTGTGTTTACAATGACAATGGACATCAAATAAAGGTGCGATGAATACCCTAAAATACCCAAAAATGACTTATCTCGGTAAAATTATTAATATTCCTATTTTTGATGGTTTGATATTTGTCTCCTGAATATAATTGTTGTCTCGCTTATCGCTTTGCTTTTGCTGGGGGTTAACCGTTCCTAGTTCACCACGACAACCAACCAGCTAGCCCCAGCAGCTAGCCCCAGCAGCTAGCCCCAGCAGCTAGCCCCAGCAGCTAGCCTCCTCTGCCTTCCTCGGCACGTTTTACAAGTGGAACACTTAAGCCTTCCGATCCTGCGTTGGCTCCCCTTTTAACACGCTTACCACAAACACACGGCCTCAACAAACCATTACATGTTGTGTTTTGACAAAAGTAATAGGCAGTATCAAAGGATAATTGCGATATCCCTTTTGTTGTTTACAGTTCATGAGGGCAATAATTAATCTTAATGGGGTGTTCCATCCCAAAAACCCGCCGATTACAGACGAGAAACAACCCATTGTTACTTGCTGGGTCGTTCTTTTTTTGTGAGTGTGTTTCTAAATGTCAGTGTTTTGTCCTGTTTGTAATCCCATAGGCATGGCAGCTGCGCTTCAGCCATCTGATTGGCTACGGGGCCAAGTATTACTCCTACCTCATGTCCCGGGCCGTGGCCTCCATGGTGTGGAAACAGTGTTTCCTTCAGGATCCCTTGAGCAGGTAAGATGCTGTCTCACGGAACCCGGGCGGAACGCGGATCAACAGATTGTTGCTATAGCGCTAAAAACGGCACTGGTTGGAATGTGTTTGTGTTCAAGGTTTTTCAGTCCTACCGGTGCAATATGACACGCGTGACATATTTCTTATTGAGTCTCCGTCAGCCCGCCAAGCATGACCAGCCTGTAAGCGGCACGGATTTTCTAAGTGATGCCGCGTGCTTTTGCTTTGTAGCTGCAGCATGTAGCAGTGAGTTAAGATGTTATTTAATTAGGTCCTCTGCTTCGTTGACCCAAGATGAACGGCTCACCCAAGGCCCCATTCAGAAGAGTCTTAAGCTGCGCGGGTGATCACGTTCTCTAATGGGCTCAGACCAGTGCTGCCTCCCAGGCCCGCCTCGCGCCCCAGTACAACCATTAAAGAGTCTCGTTCCGGCTGACACCCGACATGAGGTTTACATGAAACCCTCCCAGCGGCCTGGCCGGGTGTCTGCTGCAGTCTGCAGACAGACGCCCGCATCCACAGACCCCCCGGCACAGCCTTATCACACGCCGCTGCACAAAGGTTTTGTTTATACACCCGGCCCCCATAGCGGCCGGCTGGCTCAGCGCCCCCCCCCCCCGCCACGTGTTGTTTTAGTTCCGCTGGCAGTGTTGAGTTTTGGGTTCTGTGTTCTGTCACCGACGTGTGGTGACAGTGGTTTGAGAGGGTCTTGTAGTGGTTGGTTGTGGGGGGAGGTGGGGGGGTAAGTGAGTAATGTACTGATGGGGGCAGATTACCGGTAGATGCGATGTAATCAGGTCTGCCATCTTTTCTCTCTCTCTCTCTCTCTCTCTCTCTCTCTCTCTCTCTCTCTCTCTCTGTCTCTTTCTCTTTCTCTTTCTCTTTCTCTTTCTCTTTCTCTTTCTGTGTCTGTGTCTGTGTCTGTGTCTGTGTCTGTGTCTGTGTCTGTCTGTCTGTTCATCTCACTCACTCACTCACTCTCCTCCTCTGTTCTCCTATCCTCTCTCCTCTCTCCTCTGCTCTCATTACTGTGCAGCAGCCATGTCTTTTAGATCAGTTCAGCAGGTCATGAAGAAGAGATATAGTCAGCATTAGAGAGTCCTCTCCCATATGTGCAGAGCAGGTGCTCCACTCAGGCCCAAGGTAGAGATTGCCAAGTGCCCAAAGCAATTGATGTAAACTGTCCTTTGTGCCATGTGTAATACATGTGCTAAATTTACACAATACTTACTCTTTAACTTTTTCTGACACGCACACTTGGCACCTCCTCTGTGTCTCTGACTGCTCCTGTTTGATCTGTTTTTATCTGTTAGTGGGTTTTGTTTTGTTCTTGTAGACTTTTATGTAGTCATTTGTTTTCATAATGTTTTGAAACGCTTTACCATGCCCTGCTGCAAAGTGACTTTCAATGACAATAAAATATGAACTGAACCCCGTTTCTCACTCTTCCTCTTCCTCTCCTCTCCCCTCTCTTCCTCCTGCTCTCTTCTCCTCTTGTTCCCCTCTCTCCTCTCTAGTGGTTTTTCAGAGAGTGTGATCCAGGATATAATCTACAGTTACCTGGTCCTCCCCAACCGCATCACCATCCCACTAGTGGGTGATGTTGAGCTGACACAGTTACGATACCCTATGCCCAAGGTACTTCTACTACAATACTGGTACTCCGCATACTACTACAAGCCATCTCCCCGGCTAGCTATTTCTGCCATTAGTTAGCTTCCTAAAGTGATATTTTCCTGGCTAGCTAGCTCCAAATCTGATCGTTGGTGGGGTTTCTCTCGCAGGGGGTACTCCGCATCCACTTCCTGGAGGCCCAGGACCTGGAGGGGAAGGACCAGTTCCTGGGGGGTCTGATCAAGGCCAAGTCGGATCCATACGGGATTCTGCAGATTGGCACCCAGCACTTCCGGAGCCGCACCATCAAGGGAAACCTGCACCCAAAGTGGAACCAGGTCTTTGAGGTGACCAACCCTATTAACCACTTGTTGCTCCGCTATAACTGTAGTTTACAGATATTATAGTCCAGGTTTAACTGTAGAGTACAGATATTGTAGTGCAGCTATAACTGTAGTTTACAGATATTATAGTCCAGCTTTAACTGTAGAGTACAGATATTATAGTCCAGGTTTAACTGTAGAGTACAGATATTATAGTGCAGCTTTAACTGTAGAGTACAGATATTATAGTCCAGCTTTGACTTTAGAGTACTGACATGTATAGTGCAGCTTTAACGCTAGAGTACAGACATAGTCCAGTGAGTGGTAAGTTTCACAGCACATTTGGGACAACAGCCACACATTAATTAGTAACGCTGTTATTGAAAAGCCATGAAGAACCAGACCACCTTTGGGCCATGGTGTCATCAATTACATGAAACCCCTCCGGGTGATGATGTCATCAGTCATGTGACCCGGTGGGCGAAGGTGTCACCGATCATGTGATCCACAGGCTCTGGTGTACGAGTTCTCCGGGCAGTACCTGGAGATCGAGCTGTTTGACGAAGACACGGATAAGGATGACTTCCTGGGCAGGTAGGTAAGACTGTGTGTGTCTGTGTCTGTGTCTGTGTCTGTGTGCGTGTGCGTGTGCGTGTGCGCGTACGCATTTTTTTTTTTAACCTCTGCCTTTTAACGGTTCTCAATCAATACGCTACAAACCCGACATAAACAACAACTGTCACATACAACTGTCAACCAGCTGTTTCCTTGATGACACCAAAATGTTATACACAACATTAAACATAAACATAATGTTAGGGATGTGAGTATCTAATATGTAATCGTTGCAAGTGATTGCAGTGTAAGCTTTGGTAGCGGTAAGCGACCTTGCCTTCGGTAATATCAGTATCATATATATATATAGCATTGGTCCTTTGGGACGTCCTGGATGCCACATACCCGAGGTCCCTCCTGACTAATGAAACAGTGATGATGATGAGGCGTATCCTTGGAGCTGTGACAACACTCTGACCTCTGACCTCTGGTTCTCCTCAGCCTCATGATGGACCTGAGTCAGCTGCACCAGGAGCAGAAGGTGGACGAGGTAACGTCCGTCGTGGATGGTAATCTATCTGCATGACTGTAGAGAGATGGATAGATTAAACATGGAATAACTTGCTAGTCCCTGTGATGACATTCTGTCTGTATGATGGTTGGGAGATGGATTGATAAAACTTAAAATAACGAGCTAAATACAGGTAGGTCTGTGTGCATCTTGTTACTAGATGATGAGTGTGTTTCGTGTTTTGGGACCTAAGGCTTGTTAGTTCTATGTCTCTAGTTATTTAAGGTGCATTTGGTTTATGTCCCTAGTGATCTAAGGTGCTGGTGTTTTGTGTAGTGATTTGAGGTGTGTTTGCTTTGTTTAGTGGTTTGACCTGGAGGAGACCCCGACCGGTAAGCTCCACCTGAAGTTGGAGTGGCTCTCCCTCCTCTCCACTCCAGAGAAGATGGACCAGGTAACAAACCAAGCACTCCTAAAGTAACACAGTAGCATTTGTGGTTATACAAAGCTACAAACAGAGTCATGGTGTTTCAATGGCGCTGTCGTTTAATGATGATGTAATTTCCTCCATGTGCTTCCCTGTACAATCAGGTGCTTCGAAGTGTGCGGGCGGACAGAAGCCTGACCAATGAGGGGCTGTCGTCCGCCCTGCTGATGGTCTATCTGGACTCAGCGAAGAACCTCCCAGTGAGTTCTAGAGCCACTCCTCCTCTCCCCACCTCCCTTACTCCTCCTCCTCCTCCTCCTCTCTCCTGTCGCCTCCTCCTGCTCCTCCCATCTCCTCCTCCTTCTCTCGCCATCTCTCTCCTTTCACCTCTCCTCCTGCTCCACTTGTATCTCCTCCTCCTTCTCCACTCCTCTCTCCTCCTCCTCCCTCTCCTCTTCTCCCCCTCTATCCTCCTCCCTTCTGCTATCTCCTCCCCCTGCAGGAATAAGTGAGACCCCTCAGCCTGATAAGGGACTTAAGCAGCTTTGACTCAAGCACACAAACACGTGCCACTCGCCCGGCGAACAGTGTGTTCATTATTTATCACTGGTTCACGTGCCAAACAGGTTCTCCACAGGGTATGTTGTCCAAGGACAGAAGGACAGCATCTTTCCCTCGCCTCCCTGCCAAGACGGGAACACTGGAACACAAGTTCCTTTTCCTCTCCTGCTCCTCTTGTTCTGGCCAAGAGGAGCAGGACGAGGAGGAGGTTCTGTTAGTATCCATCAAGCGCTTCAGAGCGGTTCAGAGTCGTCTGTTGGACCCGAGCAGCTTCGGTTATCAATGCCAGCAGAGGTTTCCCAACAGCTGCGTAACTTGGAGTGTAACTACAGCTTCACACCACGTACACTTTATTATCTTACGATGTTATAGTACTTTGTTATCGTGCTTTATCATCGTACTTTATTATCATACTTTATTATCGTAGGTTATGACCATATTTGGTCGAACCCAGAGGGGAGATTCTGAGTCACCCATTGTTCTGCTCGCCATGTTTTGCAAACCCCTCGTTGTCACTTCAAAACTGTGCTAATGATCGTTGCTGCGACACCACGGTTACAGCAGTCGCTAATGAGACGCCATTAGAGAGTCTGTGCAGAATATCTCTCAGCCATCAGGAATGTATCCATCAATCTCTCTTCCTCTCTATCCCCCTCTCCCCTGTCCTATACTCTCTCCGCTCAATCTTCATCTCTTCTATCTCCTATCCCTCCTCATCTCTTCTTCTCTTCTTTCTTCTCTCCTGTCTCCCTCCTCATCCCTCCTCTCTCCTATCCCTCCTCTATCTCCTATCCCTCCTCTATCTCCTATCCCTCCTCATCTCTTCTTCTCCTCCAACCATCTCCTCCTCATCATCATGTCTCTCCTCCTTCTCCTCTTCCTCATCATCTTCTCCATCATCCTGCTACCTCCTCCTCCTCCTACTCCTCCTCCTCCAACCTCCTCCTCATCTGTCCTCCTCCTACTCCTCCCCCCAGAGTGTGTTCACAGGGAACCTGCAGGGTAGTGGTGCCCTGGCCGAGCGCAGGGCGTCTGGTCTGGTCTTTACTGAGGCTGAAGGCTCTCAGTCTAGGAGGCTAATCGTGAGTTCCCCGTACGCTGCATCCCAGTAGCATTAGCTTTAGCTTTAGTGCTGTTTGCTAACACTAGCCGGATATGGACCATACCTGTGCATCATGATAACGTTAGCGTTAGTGCTGAGCGCTAACATAGCATCATGATAGTGTTTGCGCTGTGTGCTGAAATACATCAAGCAGTCGTTGGTTCTGTGCCAAAACTGTGCATCATGATGGCGTTAGAGCTGTGTGCTAACATGGCATCATGATAGCGTTAGCATTAGCTCTGTATGCTAACATAGGCTAAACACTAAGTTTGCGTCATGATAGCGTTTGCTTTGTGTGCTAATATAGCATCATGATGTTGTTAGCACTGTGTGCTTCCATAGCATCATGATAGCGTTAGCACTGTGTGCTTCCATAGCATCATGATAGCGTTAACCTGTGGGCTTCCATAGCATTATGATAGCGTTAACCTGTGGGCTTCCATAGCATTATGATAGTCTTAGCCTGTCGGCTTCCATAGCATTATGATAGTGTTAGCCCATGTGATTACGTTGCTCATGGATCTACTGTGGTATCTGTGATGGTTGGTCCAGAGAAACCACTAACACTACTCACACTGAGGAGAGAAGGTCAGGGCTGCAACCAGACCCCTCCAGACGCCCCTGGAGCAGGCCTTCCTACTGGTTGTTCTGGTTGGTCTCCAGTACCCCCAGGAGCTGGGGGAGGTCTTCTTACTGGTTGGTCTCCAGAAGGTTTTCAGCTGCACACCACTGAACGGTCAACGTTTGGATTTTCAGACTTCTGCCATGCTCAACCTCCTTCCACTCTCAAACCCCTCCCACCCTCAAACTCCTCCCACTGTCAACTCCTCAACTCACAAACCCCTCCCACTGCCAACCCCTCTCACTCTCAAGCTCCTCCCCCACAAAGTCCTCCCACTCAATGGTTCCTCCCACTGTCAGTCTCCTCCCACTGCCTAACTCCTCCCGTCTGTCGACTCCTCCCACTAGCACCCTCCCATCCTCGCCATGTTGGACAGAACTTTAGTTAACAAACCGAATTCCCGATACCACTATTTACTAGAAAGACAGACAGAATTACTTTAATGATCAGAATCAGAAATCAGAATCAGAAACAAGTTTATTGCCAAGTAGGTTTGCACATACAAGGAATTTGACTTGGTGCAATTGGTGCAAGAGAACAACGCGCACCAACACCAACACACCGAGGCAACCGACCGTGGCGCCAGATAGGGATGAAGGAAAAATACAGAGTACAGTAACATGAGGAGAGGGAGGAGAGAAAAAAAAGCATCCCCTCAGACTATGTTCCTGTGGGGAGCACAGTGTGTGGGCATAAAAAAAAAACAGCTCAGCAACATAAGCACACATAAGAACACTTTACAACATGAAACACAGGACTTGCAACAGGGTAGGGGGGGTCGGGGGTTGTAGGTAGCCCAGCACCGACAAGCTGGGCCATTCAGACCTGCAGCCATGGGGCTCAGGTCACAGACCCGCCTGCCGCGCTGGGGGGGTAAAAAGCGGCAAAGGCGTGCTGATGGGGGATAGGGGATAGGAGTCAACAATCAACAGGAGTCCATGAGGGAAGTGGGTGAAGGTACACAAGAGCGTCTCACTGCAGCGTTGTCCAGGGAAAGTTGTTCCAGCAGCGGCCTTGGCCAAGGCCAGTACCCGATGAGGGGGGCCGAAAGCAGATATGATTTGGGTTGTTTGGTTTCCTGAGGGAAATTGCATTTGTTACACTACTAATGAAGAACAGTGCTGAACAGTACCGTATAGAAATATAAATATCTAATATAAACATACATGTATGTAACAATATACATACATCTAGGCATACATACTATGACTATATATAAATTTAGCCATCGTACAGTGAGTACAGGTCCTTATGTAGGTAGGGGTTAGGACATGTAGACTGCTACTACCAGACCATAACCACTAGACTGCCCTGCTTACTGCTATTGGCTGGTTTTCAAAGGTTTATTTTTGAGACGCTCCAACTCATTCACTCCGACAGATGTGTAAACTCTGACTAACACCTGGGTCCGGTTCTCTCCATGTCTCCTGTGTTCTCTGGGTGTGTGAACCCTGACTAACGCCTGGGTCCGGTTCTCTCCATGTCTCCTGTGTTCTCTGGGTGTGTGAACCCTGACTAACGCCTGGGTCCGGTTCTCT
>JAOPUI010000098.1:10597950-10609773 GCA_027123135.1 Urophycis floridana | reverse complement strand
ATACATATGTACTGTATATGTATACAGACATACATACATACTGTATATGTATACAGACATACATATGTACTGTATATTTATACAAACATACATACATACTGTATATGTATACAGACATACATACGTACTGTATATGTATACAGACATACATATGTACTGTATATGTATACAGACATACATACATACTGTATATGTATACAGACATACATATGTACTGTATATGTATACACATACATACGTACTGTATATGTATACAGACATACATTATGTACTGTATGTGTATACAGTGTAATACTGCATAGAGGTGCACAGAACTGTTTTAAAATGGCACTAAGGAAGTGCCATTGAACCGAGTTGGAAACTGGAAATAAAATGGGGCGGACGGATTCAGAGAGGTGACGTGAACCAGTACTGTAAAGAATTACCTTCTATGTCCTTTATGGAACCACTTTTCCATGACCTCAACGGAAAACATTGCTAGGGTCAAGGAAGGATTGTCGCGCTACGAGAATCCGACTGCGTTTACACTTGAATTTTTAAGGTGTTTTTTCCGTCATGCAGGCTCTATAAACGTGGACGACCCGGCGAAAAATATAATTTAATTGCCTAGGTTGGATGTGTAACAATAAAAAAAATGTACAGTAGGTCTACATAGGCTCCCAGTCACAAAGGTGACAAGAGAATGTCCTCACACTGAGAGACAGAGGCTCTCGCCATTCTGCCTGCCTTGTATTCATCGACACGGACCTCAATTAGTCGGATTGCATTAAAATAATTGTTTCTGTGGACGGTGCGTCATAAAGGGGCAGCATTATCTCCTCTCCTCCTGTACAGGTCGTTCCAGTGTACCCTATTGCTATAGGAGATCCTGACAAGGAAGGACTGAAGCACCCTTCCTTAGCACTCAGGGTATTCAAACGGCTGTCATCATGGCTGCTACTTAGGATACTTATGGGTAATTTCACTCAGTTAGGAACCTTCCAAAGCAACAACAACAACAAAAGACGTTTTGACTGCAGCCAAGGCATGGGGTCAAACTAATCCAACCATAACAACACACACGTTTTTGTTTTGTTTTGCCACAGATTAGACAGCCATGGCTGACCATTGGCAGTAAAGGTCAAAGTAGTCTGTGGCTCAACGAGGGCAAACAGAGCAGTGTGAGAATGCGGCCGAGGCGCAATTACGACGAGGACGAGAGCGCTCGTCAGCACCTCGGCTCCTCTGTGTCGCGTTTGGGTGTAACTAACAGCCCGTCGTTTTCCTAACCGCGCCCGCTAGGAATATACATAATACGACGTGTTTTATTATAATTATGTTTTTAAATAACTTTATTTTTCAGAGTTTTCAAGCTACAATTATATAACAACCCTAATCCCACCCACCAAGAGTACACATGATACATACACATACACATAGTGTCAAAGAAAGAGAAGTCTACAGAAAAGTAAAATAATAAAATACAATAAAAAAAAGAAATAAAAAAGAAATAAATATATAAAAACAAATAAAAAGGTCTGCCACCTTGGATGTAAAATGTATCATTCTGAGAGACACCCTGCATGTTTTGTTTGGTTATTGAATGACTGATTCATTAATGCAATTGTACTGTACCCAGCGCCCCACAAGTCCAGCTGTCATATTTGCAAATGGGGTTCAAGAGAAGGACAGATTGCCTGCGAATTGTAGAAAAGGACCCCAGGTGTTCTGGAATCCATTGGGAGGCTTTACCCCTTGAGTATCTCCGTTTTTCTAGGGGGTAATACGACGTGTTTTAAAAGTGTCACTCACACTTTTAGACACGGCGTCGAGCAGGAGACGGACCACCGGGCGTGTTTTCGCCTGACTCTGTGTGAGGCGGCCATGCGAGCAGGTCTTCAGCTGTTCTCCCCCATCTGGTTGAGCTCCTGATCCGTGGAGTCCAGCGGGGGATTTTCGCCTGCGCGGAAACCTTCCAGTTCTTGCCTCCTGCGGCTCGCCTGGCTTCTTTTTTAAGCTGTGTTTTGTCCACAGACACGGATACCCACGACGCTGGCAGGCCCGGGTGTGTGTGTGTGTGTGTGTGTGTGTGTGTGTGTGTGTGTGTGGTCCCAAATAAACTCAATTATTATCTAGTAGGGATTAGAATCATAACTTTTTTAATCGCATATTTATGCCTAGATATGTTGAGTGATATTACCTTACACAGCCCTGTGAATGAGATTATGGCACTGGATTTGAAACATAATGTACTTAACGACACGTAGGCTTAATGTATGAATACCACACATGGAGGCACTACAATAACTTATTTTTGTGTTATTTTGAGGATGGACTTCAAATCAACAAAATCAATTTTGTACAAGTTTAATTTCTGAATGATTTGAACTAAAACCGCTGCCCGGCTAATATTGGAAAGAGACACGACTCAACAAATGATGAAGTTGGACTGCAAGAATTTGTCTTCTGGTCTTTCCGTTCTAATGCAACACCTCCCTCTGGTGGCGAGAGAGCGGTACTGTATATGCTTTTTTTTTTTTCCTTTTTTTTCTCTTTTGATCCCGTGAGGGAAATTTTTTGGTCTCTGCATTTAACCCAATCGTGAATTAGTGAAACACTCAGAACACAGTGATGGTGAGGCACACAGTGAGGTGAAGCACACACTTAAACCCGATGCAGTGAGCTGTGAGGGGTTAGCTGCCTTGCTCAAGGGCGCTTCAGCCGTTCGTACTGGTCGGGGTTCAAACCGGCATCCCTTCGGTTACAAGTCCGAAGCCCTAACCAGTAGGCCACGGCTGCCCCAAAACAGTCAACATGAACAAGTACAGCAAAAACCAGTCAGTACTTTAACTCCACGGCTCTCCCTTTTAAAGAGAACCCGAGCTTCTGCTGCATGTGATTCCCCTCGGTGGGGGGAGGGGGGGTTCTGGTCCACTGACGGTTGCTGGTTTGTGTTGTGCGTCCAGGGGGGCGAGATCCAGCGGGTGTGGGACCTCCACGAGGTCCTCTTGGGTCTGGACTTCACCTCAGAGGACAACAAGCAGATGGTGGAGCAGCTCCTGGAGTGCTTCCTCAGCATTGGCTTCATCCGCAGCGACGACGTGAGTACACCCATAATGTGATCCTAGTATCTTCATGTGGTGCTATGACGTAGAGGTCAAAGCGCAGCCTGTCTAACCTGGGCGCAGTTAAGGTTCAGAGCGTTGACCTCCTGTGTGTTGGCTGCTGTCAGATCGCCCCCACCGAGCCTACCGTCATATTGGGATGCAGTTGTGTAGTCTGAATGTGGGTGACCTGATGCATGAAAGGCCTTAACACATGTATTTATATTGATATTGAAACACTAAATCACAGTTTACTTGTAGATGTAATGAGGGATGGATATCAGTCATACATGGATATCATGCAGATCTTGTAAAAAGGGTAAAGGGGCATTTAGCAGACACTTTGGTCCAAAGCGACTTACAATCAGTACATTTGTGGGGTTCGACATGTGGACAGTTGGAGGAGGGGGAACAAGGGGATCAAACCGCCGATCCGCTCTGTCCACCCGCTTTACCTATTGAGCTACTGCCGCCACAAGGTTTTGTAAGGTTCTGTACGTATCATGGCGACTGATGGCAGGACTTCCTCTGACAGGGGAAGCGTTTCCTGGTGTTCCTGTTCAGCTGGGACGTAGACTTCATCTGGATGATCCATGGAACCATCAAGAACCAGCTGGAGTTCTTCCCCAAGTGAGAACCTCTTCAGTCTAACCAACCGCAGCAGTGTTGGGTCGGCTTTATTTGTATCACAGCTCCAGTCTCAAAGGACTTCAAAGACCACTTATAGGACCCCCTAACCCTAAGTCCTTGAGAGGACTTCACAGACCACAGTATAGGACCCATACACACTAAACCCTCTAGAGGACATAACAGACTATATTAAAGGACCCCTAACCCTCTAAAGGACTTCACAGAGAAACTCCTCAAACCCAGAGGGTAAAGACACTGAGAAGGAGCCCAGTAGGGTTAGGGGGACAGATGTATAATGGTGGTAGAACAAATGTTCACGTTGTTAGAAATAGTAGAGTAATAGAGTTCAATATCAATCATGAATGTGAGCCAGAGTGTTGAGCCGTTGTGGTGGATTCATTTCACTGCTAGGTTGCTCTGACGCATCGATGCCAGTCTAGCTGCTGATTTTCTATAAAGACTTTCTCCTTTCATTGTTCGTCGTTGTGGACTAGGCGCTTCTCCCTGAGCATATGCTTCAGTACTGAACGGTTCCCAGATACATTGGATACAGTTTTGTTTTGGCTGTAAAAGTGTTCACATCACTTTATTGTTATTTACCTCAGGGACATTGATTGCTTCTGCTCAGGATAAAAAAAGAATACAAATGGAGAACAGAAAAGTTTCCAACGATACAGTCAGGAAAGGTATCTTACGAGTCGACCCTACCTAACCTTTCCCCAGGTGCCCACCCTGTACACGATGAGTCTCAGCTCACTTTGTGTTTCTGTCTGTTCTGTCTGTGTCTGTTCTTCCCACCAGGTCTCTGACCACTCACATTGCGGAGATCTACTTCCGGGCGTGGAAGAAGGCGACGGGGGAGTTCCTGGAGAAGATGGAGAGCGTGTGCATCCAGGACCTGATGCAGAGCGCCATCCTGCTCCACAGAGCCTCCCCTGTGCATGGGAAGGTCAGACAGGTGGGTCCGGACGGGCTCGCGGTCCGGGCCGGGATCGACTCGCTGCAGACGACGCACACGTGTACGGAATCACGGCTGCCATGCGTATTCGGCCACCGTTTTGGTGCGTCGGTCGGCGCACGTCGTCGCAAGCGAACACGACGCGTGACACGAGATGTACTACTGGGGGCGTTCGTGTGAGAAAAAAAAAACAAACACTGACAGCAAGATGCCAATTTGACAAACAACGCTGGGGGGCGATCGTGCAACGCTTTCTTTTCTGTCGCCGTCTTAAGAGTAGTAAGATGATCGGTTCTTCTCATTCTCCTTCCTTCCTCTACCAGTGGCTCCATGTGCTCATTATTTACATGAGCACGCAATAGACATGCTTTTGGACGATTTCCGGATCTGATATTACTGTGGTCTGCCCCAAGTGGAGACCTCCACTATCATGTGTTTCATCCGCGCAATGATGCAGCAGGTCTGCACACAGGACACAGAAGCTTGGTCTAACAGCAAGTCCATTCCAGCCCTTAGAACTCCACTTCTGGGTTTGATCCCCGGTGACCTCAGTCTACCTGTAATCCTCCTAGAGCGAGATGACCCCTGACCCCTACCTGCACCTGTCTCTGTACTGTCTAACCCCTACCTGCTCCTTGCTGACCTGTTTCTGTACAGTCTCACCCCCCATGTTCTCCATAATGACCTGTCTTGGCACTGTCTAAGCCCTACCTGCTCCTTAAAGCTAGGGTAGGCTAATCCATTTTGGAAGCATTTCTTGTCACATTAGTTGAACTCCTCTGCCCCTCGTTCATGCAGATCGTGAGCTACTTCCACAAGAGGAAGGGCTGCCAGAACGTCGACCGCATGCTGTATGAGCTCTATAAGCCCATCCTCTGGAGAGCCCTCAGTGTACGTACACACACACACACACACACACACACACTCTGCATGCACACATGGAATACATACGTAACTTGTGTCTGTTTGGTAATGCGTAGCCAAGTGTGTGTTGTGTCGTGCGACGTGTAGCTGTAAGCGTGTGCGTTGTGTCCATGTGACCAGGCATCTAACCACGAGGTGCGGGCCAACGCCACACTGCTGTTCACCGAGGCCTTCGCCGTCCACGACCCGGCACAGAGCAGCCAGCTGATAGACGCCGCCATCCAGAAACAGCTGGACACGCTGATGGTAGGCCATTACCGCCGTGACCGTCTCCACAGCATCCAGTGACGGCCGCGACGATGGTTACCACACCTCACAGGATCCAGACACACCTGTAGCCATGGCGACAGGTCTCCCAGGGCCTTATTTAGTCACACCTTCACACCTTCCAGAAACACACCGGTTACAACAGTTGCCACAACTAACTGCTCTATAGACGAGAGTTGACAGACCGTTCAAACATTCAGTCATTTTTTTTCATCAGGTTATCATTTTAATCTTCACCTTCATCACCATCAGCCATCATCATCGTCAGGGTACAGTGTCAAGGTTGATTATTGAACACGCATCTGTTCTCGCGTCAGATGAAGAGCTGCAGGCGTGATCTGAGGAAGTGCAAAATCACACAGACACACAGACACACGCACACTCGCTGACTCAATCACTCTCCGGAGCACAGACGGCTGAGTACGAAGTTCTTGGTGTTATAACCCAGCCCCCCATCCCAACCCCCAGAGTCTCCTGGACGACCCCCACCCCCTGGTGCGCTCCTCAGCCATCCTGGGTGTGTGCAAGATCCTGGCCACCTGCTGGGAGCTGCTGCCCCCCACTGTCATCACAGACTTCGCCAAGAAGCTGGTGGTGGAGCTGGCCGCTGACTGCAGCTCCGCAGACGTACGCTGCTCCGTGTTCAAGGTACAGGCCACATATCATATGTATCATATGTATCATATGTATCATATATATCATATGTATCATATGCATCATATATATCAGATATATCATATGTATCATATGTATCATATGTTTATATTTAGCACTGAAGGGGCGTGCAGCTCGGTGTGGACAATGGGCGAAAGTCTGTGACCCACAAAATGATTACAAGCTTCCGATAATCAATTAAGTTTCCAAAGGTGTATTCATGTAGTTTCTAAGATGTGCTGACTGGCCGTCTGAAGCCTGTGTGACCATGTGCCCCCAGCATTATTAAATTAAACATAATTACTGAGGCTTACATTGCAGCTCACTAGTTATATCAGCTAAGCGTTATGGATATGTTTTTGGAGTGGATTACCACTTAATCTCAGTTCCGAGGAAAAGGGTTCTGGGTTCGATCCCCACCGTCCACAGTCGACCTGTAGGCTTCCTAGAGCAGAATACCCCCTAACTCCTACCTGCTTCTTAATGACTCTGTTTCTATACTGTCTAACCCCTAGCGGCTCCTTCATGACCTGTCTCTGTACTCTCTAACCCCTAACTACTCCTTGATGGCCTGTCGCTGAATTCTCTATTAGTCTCTTTGGACATAAACGCCTGGTAGATGACAACATATGTTGATAACATAGCATAAGTGTGTTATGATGTATTGTATATTGCAGTGTCTGAGCATGGTGCTGGACAACCCTCTCAGCCACCCTCTGCTGGAGAAGCTGCTCCCAGCCTTGAAGAACAGCCTCCACGACACCTCTGAGAAGGTCCGCACGGCGTTCCTCGACATGCTGCTCAAGGTCAAGGCTGTCCGCGCAGCTAAGGTACGAGGACGCTAACACCGCTAAGGCACCATGATGCTAACACCGCCACGGCACCATGGCGCTAACACCGCCACAGCACCATAGATCTAACACCGCTAAGGTACCATGATGCCAACACCGCTAAAGTACCGTGATGCTAACACCTCAAAGATACCATGATGCTAACACTGCCAAGGTACCATGATGCTAACACCTCAAAGGTACCATGATGCTAACACCTCAAAGGTACCATGATGCCAACACCGCTTAGGTACTATGATGCTAACACCGCCAAGGTACCATGATGCCAACACCGCCAAGTACCATGATGCTAACACCGCTAAGGTACTATGAGGCTAACACAGCCAAGGTACCATGATGCTAACACCTCAAAGGTACCATGATGCCAACACCGCTAAGGTACTATGATGCTAACACCGCCAAGATACCATGATGCTAACACCGCCAAGTACCATGATGCTAACACTGCTAACGTACTATAATGCTAACACTGCCAAGGTACCATGACGCTAACACCGCTAAGGTACCATGATGCTAACACTGCTAAGGTACCAAGATGCTAACCACCTGGGCAGTTTTGGTTTGTCTGTCTATATCTTGGTCTCTCTGTCTGTATCTGGTTTGACCCGACCCCTTCCTGTGGTCTCTCTAGTTCTGGGACGTGTGCCACATGGACCACCTGATGGCCCGCCTGGCGTTGGACTCCCAGCCGGTGGCCAAGCGCATCGTGGACCTGCTCTTCAAGTCCTTCTTCCCCGTCAACGAGTCTGAGAAGGAGTGGTGCTGCCGCTGCATCACCCTCATCCAGATGAACCCCCGCGCCGCCCGCAAGTTCTACCATTACGCCTACCTGCACACGGCGCCCACCAACATAGGTACTGCTCCCTCTGAACCAGAGCACCCACCTGGCTTCTACAGCTGATGCAATCCATCCACCGTTATCTTGACTGTTTTAGACTGAGTTTTTGAATGATTTCAGAAAACGGGCCGCAGTAGCTCAGTGGGTAGAGCGGGTGGACAGAGCGGGTCGTCCACTAACCTGTAGGGTTGGCGGTTCGATCCCCTTGATTCCCCTCCTCCAACTGTCCACATGTCGAACCCCACAATTGTACTGACTGTACTGATCGCTTTGGACAAAAGCGTCTGCTAAATGCCCCCTTTACCCCTATACCCTTTGATTACAGACTATTTACTAGAAGGATTTGAAGACTGATTTCCGGACGTATTTGTAGACTGATTTCCGGACGTATTTGTAGACTGATTTCAGACTGATTTGTACACTGAATTCAGACTGATTGTGATCTCTCGTTCTAGTGAAGTTGATGCTGTCGATTCGTCGTGTTCTCAACACCTGCCTCCCGAGCCAGGACGACCAGGTTGACCAGAGCCAGCTCAGCGATGGCAACAAGGAGAACGACACCGTAAGATATGTACTGTATTAGTACAGAGGCCAGGGGGTACTTCTTACTGTGTTTATTACTACTGCAGTTTATGTTCTTTTAATAGTCATCTAATAAACCGTTAGTTACTATCTAGCTAATATCTTGTTACGAACTAGCTGTGGTTTTCAGATGGAGAACATGCTGTCCGCTGGTCATGCTAACCAGTTACTATCTAGACACTAACTAGCTGTGGTGTTCTCAGATGAAGAACATGCTGTCTGCTGGCTGGTAACTAGATGCTAACCAGTTACTATCTAGACACTAACTAGCTGTGGTGTTCTCAGATGGAGAACATGCTGTCTGCTAAGGATGCAGGGCTGGTGGCCAGCCTGCTGGAGATGCTGGTCATTCTGTGGAGGAGTGTGCGGAAGGCTCTGGACCACAACAAGGAGGCTCATCAGTACATGGTGGCCAAATTCAGCTCGGTCATCTCCAAGTACTTCAATAACTTTGGGGTGAGACCTGGAGTTCACTGCTGCCTTCAACTGGTTTTAATGGGTATTAAAACAACCCAGACAAAAGATAAGATGTTCTTTAATAATCCCATCACAATCCCTAATCTTTAATAATAAGCGAAATTTGGCAGGACATAAGTAGAAATTGGACAGATACAAAATTTAAATGAGAGCATACAAATGAAATAAATACAGAAAATATATTCATACACATGATGAGTTGTAGCAAACAAACACACGTAAACATTACAGTTAAGGTAGACATTGATGGTATATACGTGATTTGAAAAAGCGCCACACACGGATCCTGCAGACGCTCACCCGTCCAGCAGAGGGCAGTATAACACTAGCGGAGCATGGAGAACGTAGTCAGCGGGAGATGGAGAACGCTCGGCGTCAGGACACGGCTGCGGGTTGTTAAGAAGGAGGTCAGCGTGACCATATGATTAGCTTTCAGAAGAACATCTCTAAGAGGGTTTCCCATTAGTTCAGTTCCATTTTCCATTTTGTTAGCGCACATGTCTAACTCGCTAACTCTGTTGGTGTGTGTTTCGTATGTGCCTGTCTGTCTGTCTTTCTCTCTGTCTCTCCTGCCTGTTGGTCTGTCTGTCTCTATCTACCTGTGTGTGTGTGTGTGTGTGTGTGTGTTGTAGGACGACCGCTCCACAGCTGCTCTAGTCTTGCTGGCCTCTCTGATGCCTCCTGCCAATGTTCCAACATTCAGGTAGTGCCTTCTCTTCTCTAATCTCCTTGACCTTTCTTCTCCTCTTCTTCTCTTTTCCCCTTCTCCTCTTCCTCCTCTATCTCCTCCTCTATCCACTCTGCCTCTTTTCTCTCCTTCTCTCCTCTTTCCCTCTCTAAGGTAATGCCTCCTCATCTCTCCTCCTCTCCGCCTCCTCTTCTCTCTCAGGTAACACCCTTAACCATTGCCAGGGTGCACTTCCTCTCCTCTTCTCTCCTTGTGTCCTATCTCCTCTTCTCCTATCAACCTTGTATCGTCCTGCACCTGTTACCATGACAATCTGCAGTTCGCCCTCTACTGTTCTCCCCCACAATCCCCATATTCTCCCCTCTATGGTTGTTCTGACTCCTGCTCTGTGTGTGTGGCTGTGCTATGCGTTGTTGCACGTGCGTGTGTGTGTGTGTGCGTGCCGTGCGTGCGTGTGTGTGTCTTTGTTTGTTTGTGTGCGTGTGTGTGTGTGTATGTGTGTGTTCTCTGATAGCTGTGGGGTGCTATCTAAGCTGAGGCGGATGGATACGGGTGCCAGCCAGGTGCGGTTTGGCCAGCTGATAGACTGCCTGTGTGGCTGGGGCCAGGCGGCTGACGTCCTGGACCTCATCACACAGTGGCTGACAGAATCCCTGCCCGGGCAAGCGGTAAGAGAGTCCAACTGGAATGTCTGCAGCTGAGCACAGTCCTGCCAGAGACAAACCAGTTAAGAACCTCTGAAACTGTCACATTAGCCACAATGTTACATCCTCTAACATTACGTCAGCTAACGTTAGGGGGTGGGGGTGTAGGGTGTTGGACTCCCTGCCGACGGAAAGGTTCTGTGTTCCATCGCCCCGCCATCCACAGTCATCCAGAATCCCTTTATTTAAAGTGTCTTTAAAGTGTCTTTATGTAACAGAGTCTGCTACATGACTCAGACTACCACCAGTCTCCAGGCGGGTTGTGATCGGTCGGCCTCTGTGTTTCAGGACAAGGCCAGAGCGGGGCGGAAGGTGCGGATCCAGGAGACGGCGGAGGCCAAGCCGGACCTGGGCCTCTCCTACCTGGAGTACCTGTTCAGCCGCTCCTCCACCAGGGACCGCGTCCTGCTGCTGGCCCAGACCTCCCTCAGACTCCTCCACAAGACCCTGGGAGCCTGGAGTGTATAAGACTCTGATCTAATGCCTTTTACCTGAGAGACCGCGAGCCATCTGTTACTTTAGCCCTCACAGCAGTTCTCCATGCTACCGTCACTTCAGATACTGCTGCATGTATTGATTGCACTAACTTTATTTAGCTGTGTGTGTGTGTAAGTTTGTGTTGTGTGTCTGTCCCTGCAGTCGGTGCTGTACTCCTCCCTGAGCTCCGGGGCGGTGAACCGGGCCGAGCCCAGGGTCCAGACCGCCCTCAGGGCCTTCACACTGCAGGCCCGGCTCGCCGCGCACCTCCACAACAATGTGAGCCCTCCGTCTGGTCGCCTGTCTGTCTGCCTGTCTGCCTGTCTGTCTGTCTGTCTGTCTGTCTGTCTGTCTGTCTGTCTGTCTGTCCTTCCTTCCTCCCTTCCTTCCTTCCTTCCTTCCATCCCTCCCTTCCTCCATCCTTCTTTCCTTCCCTCCTCCCTCCCTTCCTCTTGACTATCACTCCTGTGGCTCCACGTAGCCACTTCCTTGACCCGGCGGCCCCCAGGGCCCCGCAGCACAGCTTCCTGTTGGTGTGAAGTGTTTTCAGGGGATGAGTCACCCTGTGAATAATATGGAGCCAGCCGTCTGATTTCACTTTATATTCTGGAGACGGCGCTCTCTCTCTCTCTCTCTCTCTCTCTCTCTCTCTCTCTCTCTCTCTCTCTCTCTCTCTCTCTCTCTCTCTCT
>JAOPUI010000098.1:10518606-10532624 GCA_027123135.1 Urophycis floridana | reverse complement strand
CGCCGCCCCGGGGCCGCCGCGCGGCGGCCGGCGCGGGCGCCCGGCGGCGCCCGCGCCCCCCCCCCCCCCCCCCCGCCCCCTGTGCATGCCGTTCTCCTTAACTTTCACCCCTGTGAGGAGCACGCTTCACGCACATTTACTCCTCCGTCAAAATACCAACTCTTAAGTCTTCAACTTCATGAGAAACCTTTATGGCGGTGGCGGTGGTGGTGGTAACCTTGGAGCTTGGAGAACATGGTGTCAGTTTCCACATCAACCAATCAGTGCACCAGGTTTAAAGAAAGAGTGAGCCACCCACCACAGTGGAGGTTAATGTTACTGGTGTTCCGATTGGTTGGGAGGTAAAACTTATTGGCTTTTGGTCCACTGTGTTGCTCTTAAGAACTTAACTTTCTAAATTAGATTGATTATTTATTTTAATGATTTAAAGCTTAATTGGTGCCTAATATAACATTTATTAATGGATGGACTACACATTATGTACCTTAGTTAATCCACTTTCATATTTACATTATCAACACTTCAACTGAGTACAAGCTCTGGCTAGCACGTTAGCCTAGTATAGAGCTAACATCAAGGATGCTAATGCTAATCTGTTTTAGCGCCTTGCACCAAGTCAGAGCTAATACCAGGGATGCTAAAGCTAATCCACATCATGTTAGCGCCCAAGAGGCAGATTAATACTGACCCCTCACACAATGTCCTAGCAGACCTCAGATCCAGCCAAGGAAAAAGAGGACAAAAGTCCGGACACGGATGAAAATGGCAACAACCCATCCCGCCAGAGTCCCGCGGTACGTGGCTCTTTACACCACTAGAATCTCCCTCCACTGTCTCATCTATTGTAGCTCCTTCGGTTCAGATATGGCATCTAATCATACCCTCTGTGCTTTCCTGGCAGGTCATTTACTACGTGACCGGTCAGATTACCAAAGAGCACCCCCCATCGACAGCGCCGGAGGAGTCCACTGAACGCAGAGAGTCCGCATTTCCCCCGTCACAGGTGTCAAATGTCAATGCTAACGACCATTTCCCAAGCCAGCTACCGCAGTCACAACCTCCACCCAAACCACCACCAAAACCGTTGGCCCGCTCCCCTCCTGTGTCTCCTCCCGTCTCTCCAACTTCAAGCTCCCCTCCTCCGATATCCCCCAAACCGGTGGGGTTGAACGGCTTCAAGCTGCCCAGGAAGCAGATCAAACGCTCGGTGTCCTTGAAGACCAACCGAGGGACTGATTTAGAAAAAGGAAACATCATCCTCAACCAAATTAACAACGAGAAAAAGTTAAAGTCTTCGGTGGTCCAGGAGACCAACAGTAAGAGTATCATAGTAGAGTCTGTGTCCACCTCCACCATCCATGCCCCCAGAGAGCCGCCCACCGCCTCTCTTCCAGAGAGAGCTCCGGCTGAGGCAGCCGACCGGCCCAGAGATCCACCTAAGGGAGGGGATGAGGAGGCGAGTCTGAGCCCTGATCTCCCTGGAGAAGAGGCTCCCCCGCCCCCAGACAACATTGCCTTTATGATCACCAGCAGCAAGGTGCAGGCCCTGTCCTGTGGAGAGTACCAGGAGCTGGTAAACTCCAAGAAGGGCAACGTCCAAACTGTCACTGTAGGGGATGCCAGTAACCGGTGCAATGCCCCCGAGAATGAGGACACAGATGCCTCGGTTGCGCCTGACAACAGCTTCAACAAGAAGCCAGTGATCATCATCTTTGATGAGCCCATGGACATCCGCTCAGCATACAAGCGGCTTTCCACCATATTTGAAACCGAGGAGGAGCTGGAGAGGATGTTGGGAGAGGAGCGCATCGATGAGGAGAGCGAAGAGTCTGATTCTGATAGAAGTGGTGCTCGGCAGGTACGTGGAGGAGGAGGAAGCGATGTGGCCGTTAAGGCCATTGGCAAGGCTCCTGCGGATCGAGGGAGCCTTTCCTCCTGCTCCTCCTCCTCTAGCGCTGAGCTGACGGATGGAGTGGGGAACTCTGAGTCCAGCGTAGACGGCAAGCAGGAAAGTAAGAAGAAGTTCAAGTTCAAGTTCCCCAAGAAGCAGCTGGCCGCACTGTCCCAGGCTATCCGCACAGGAACCAAGTCGGGCAAGAAGACCTTGCAGGTGGTGGTTTACGAGGATGAGGAGGAGACAGACGGTACAGTCAGACAGCACAAGGAGGCCAAGAGGTTTGAGATTGTGCGCACTGAGGATAATCCCATCCCACTTTCCATTTCTAACCCGGTACAAAGGGATACCGCAGATTCCTTGCACAGGACGGACGAGATCCGGAAGAACACCTACAAGACTCTGGACAGCCTGGAGCAGACCATCAAGCAGCTGGAGACCACCATCAGCGAGATGGGCCCCTGCTCTCCCGAGGAGCCCATGGCCCCGGAGAAGCCACAAATGGGAGAGAAGAAGAGCTCAGAGGGCCTGAAGAGGTCTGCTTCTCTGCCTTCCTCCAGGATCACCGGTCCTAAGGTTTCCCTGCCCATCAAAAGTTCCCTGCGGAAGAAAAGCAAGCCTCAGCTCCTGCCACGGCCTGTAGTCGTCCCCACCTCTACCTCTACTCCTGCCCCCAGTTCCCCAGCCAGCGTTAAACAACAGGTCTCTCTCTAGCTCCTCCATCCTAGAAGCTTTGGGTCCTTTCTTCCAAACCTCCTCAACCTCAAAACTACCCTCTCTCCATCACCTAATCGATGAGATTACAAACATATTAATCCAATTCTCGGGAGTTTGGAAATGTTGGAAATGTCTCCATGGGCTCTTCACCCATCTGTGTGAGATCATGGTTTACATGATTGAAGAGTGGCATTTCCCTCCTCTTCTCTCTCATCTTTCCACTGCTCCACTGCTAACCAGGGTCTTCAACGAGTGGGAAAGCTCTGTCCTCAGATTGAGGCTGTTACATTGACCGCTCTTTTTTGGCTTTCTTGTCCTCAGTTGCATGAACTGTTTGTGGATTTTGTGTTTATGTATTTTGGGTGAACGGTTTGAGGAGGGTGCATGTGCTGTCAAGGGTGATGTGTCAATGTCGTTCTTACTGTTGAATCAACTGGGAATTCACCTATTTTACCTTTGACCTTTGATTTTTCTCACTTCCCCATGTGCTGTTTTTTTTTCTTTCTTTTGTTTTATTTCCTGTTTGTGTTTGGTTTGGGTCCTCCTGCAGAACGTCGTTTCTCCTACTAGTCGGATGCCCGTCCCCTTGTCCACGAAGGCCAGGCAGTCGCCCGGTACTACCGAAAAACCAGCAAAACAACCCAAACTACCGGATGCTCAGAGGCAGTTCCGACAGGTAGTTTTACTCTAGGGCCTTACTATGGACCACGGGAAACGCTTTTACCTAACGGTTTTTCAAAATAAGAGCTTGACATTGAAGTAAAAGTTGAGGTTTGGGGTTTTAAGAAAAAAAACGAAATGACCACTGAGACACCTGCCGTGGATCTGTTATTTCCTCCTCTGGAGTCGTCTTGGACTGGAAGGCATGACTCTTTGACTGTTATATCCCATAATAATAACATCACTGTATGCTTCTGCATGTCCTCACTGCTCACGGCTTTCACTGTGTTGGCGAATAAAGAACAAAAAAGGAGAAATTGCAAAAAGACGAGTGAGATGTTCTCCCGTCATTCACTGCTGGGTCACCTCATCTCCCGTTCCCATCACAGTTGAGTTCCTAAACAGTGTTGCAAATCCCACCGTGCTTTCTGGCAACGTTACACTCTAACCAACCTGGCCGCTACGCTCCCCTACACACTTGCACTTCCCCTGAGAGACACACTTTACTGCACCGCTACTAAATTTCTCCCTGGTATGTTTCCTTTACTAAGAATCCCTCGACATCCAAAACCAGCTGTACCAACAGAATGCTGAGCGATGCTGCCTGTAAACTGTCCTGTCTGCATCCAATCTGCCTAACTCTACCACCTACTGCTATCTCCTAGATAACTCTATCAGCTAATAACTCCCTCACTCTCCTAGCTGTGTATCAACCAGCCGACTCCCTCCCTTCATCTACAGTACTAGTTAACGCTTATCTAATAGCTAACTCTACTTGCTTACTCTTCACTAACTAACTCTCTGAACTTTCTGAGGATATCTATCCACTAGATAAGGCTATGTACTAGCTAACTCTCTACAAACAAATTCTTGACTAGCTAACCATTGACTAGCTTAGTCTACCTGCTAACTAGCTAGCAATATGTGTCTACTAGCTAGCTCTTACCTGAACAGCTTCTGCATAAATCTGCTTCTCTGTCTCTAAATCTATGTACTTGTGGCTAACTGGTAAAGCGTCTTTCAACTTATATATCTGTAAAAAAGCAAAGCTCGCCATGTAGTCTCTTTAGTTCTGTCTTAGCCATGTGTCTGTGTCTGTACCATTAGAGGTCCGTGTTGTCCTGTTGCCTTTGTGTGATACTTGTTGTGTCATTTGACCAGATTCTCTGTTGACCACCTCTGTCTGTTCTGGCATCTCTTGTTTGCAGGGTAACGGGAGTGCTAAGCGAGCGGATCATAAAGTGCCCTCCCCTTCTGTCTCTAAAATCCCTGCTTTTTATCCTAGCGCCACTAAAGGCACCTCTGCCCCAAACCCGGATGCCACTAACACTAATAACCCTTCCTCCTCTTCTTCCTCATCCTCTTCTTCCAACAAGTCCTCCCTCCCCTCCCCCCACCACCCTCCTCGTTCCAGCTCCTCCTCCTCGCACCTCCCCTCCCTCTCTAACGGAAACCCTAAACCCACTCCCCCTCCTCCCTCACAGCACGCAGGTAAAACTCTCTCCTTCTCCTCCCCCCAGACCCAAAACACGCGAGTGCACTCCTACTCCTCTTCATCCTCCTCCTACTCTTCATCCTCCTCTTCCTCTCCCTCTCCTCTGTCGCCCACCCCACTGGGTCCGGGTGGAAGGAGTATTCGCACCATACACACGCCCAGCTTCACCAGCTACAGGTCTCACAACGGCTCCAGCGCCAAGTCCTGCATCCCTACTGCCACTAAGGACTCCGCCTAGCGCAAGCGCCCTAGCGTTAGCCTAGCACCAGCACTGTAGCGCCACCCTTGTAGCACTAGCACCATAGCACCACCACCATTGCACACTACCTTAGCCTTAGTTTAGCATTGTGCTAGCACTGTCACCATAGTGCTAGCACCATCGTGTTAGCCTACTGCTAGCACCGTAGAACCAGCACCATGGCGCTAGCACCATGGCACTAGCACCGGAGTGTTAGTCTAGTGCTAGCACCATAGAACCAGCACTGTGGTGCTAGCACCATGGCACTAGCACCCTAGTGTTAGCCTAGTGCTAGCACCGTAGCGACAGCTCCATAGCATTAGTCTAGCTCAAGCACCATAGCGTAAGCATTATTGTGTTAGTGCCCTAGTCTAGTACAGTAGCTTGTTATCCTAGCGTTGCCCCCCCCCCCAGCTCCCAGAGCTAGCGGCAAATTTTGCTTCGATTTGCTTTGTTTTGTTTCTGTCTATCTGTTGTTTTGTTCTCCGTCTTTTTGAAAATAGTATTAAGCGATGCACTCTTCCATGCTTTATAATTTTCATCCCACACTGGTATCCTCATGTCACTGCCATTGTATTTGATCGTTTTTTGTATATTAAGAAGAAATTGCTTTTATGAAGCATTTTGATACGGGGTGATTCATTACCGACAGAACTACAAGTCTTGTAGTTGTATCCCTTTGTAACTGAATTCTCTTGGGGAAAAGAGCTTTCATGGGGTGAAAAATATATTTTTACTTCAAAAAACTAGATGATACAGTATTTATGCTGTTCAAAGACTGTCAAGTGTGTATGTGTTTTATTTTTTAAATCAGAAACTAGGTAAACATAGTAGTTTATTCTTTGCCACACTTTCCCTGTAAAAGCCTTTTTACAAACATAGAGTATGTATACAGATGTTTTACTCGGGAAAACAGCAGAAATACAATACAAATACAATAGTGTTGTAGAACAGTTGTCCATATGCACTGCCCATTTCTTTTCAAGGTGTTTTACTGCTGTCGCGGCCTGCGTCATGGCAGTGAGTCTCTTTGCCAAAGCCGTTGTACAGCTTGGTTAGAAGGCCCGTCTCCAGCCCTTGGACTAGATTTGATGTGCACGCCCTGGGCCGAGGCCTGTTTTCAGTAGTTCTCTCTGAGACGTCTCCTAGCATTTATCATTGGTCTAAATGTATACAGTAATAAAAAATGACAATAAAACTGTGCTACTTTGTGTACATAGATGCTTCTGGTGAGAAATTGAGTAGTTTTGTTAACGTAACAAAGTTTGTTTGGATGCACGCATTGGGAGGAACCTTAGGGGAGAGTTGTAAAGGACTGTTTGCACAGATAGATTTTGTAAATATTTTGTTTTGTAAAGCTATTAACTCTCATGCAATGTGGCTTTCAACTGTCTCAATAAAGATCTGCATGCTTTGAATGCATTTACATTACCACACGTGTCCACGTGTCATTCATTGTGTGTGTGTGTGTGTGTGTACACGTGCATTTTTAGTTATGCCTAAATATTACAAATGTAATAGCAATAGTTTGATGACGAATATTGAGGGTGTATTATAGTTGTAAGCAGTTAAATGATAGGAGGTCAAATGTTGTACTAGGCCACCAGACAAATGACAGTCTCATTGTTATTAGAATCGACAATATATAAATGACAATTTGCAATTTTCATACTATCATTTAAAGTATCAATATCTGAATTAAATATGTTGATATGAGAATGATGTCCAGTCCAAAGCTATTTCATCATAGCTGGTAGAACTATCTTAAATAGACATAAGGCTGACAGATGGCAACAGAAAATAGACTTGGTGATAAAACAAGACTGCTAGTTCTCTGGCAGAGTTTGTGAAATGATGACTAAATAAGGAAGAGGTTATAGTTCCAAAAAAACCAAGGGATATGTTACTTGTATATGAATATTAATACCCACACTGTTTTTGTAATGTTAACAAACTATAAACTACTATATAATAAATGCATGTAAACATAATAATTGTGGGGGGTTATTATACATACATTTGTATGATATACATACATTTAATTTTGCTTGTTTTTAATTGTATTGGATTAGATCTAAATATATTTTCCACATCATTTCTTTTTCTGGTTATGATTTTTTATTCAAAAAATCCAAACATACGTCGTCGTTGTCACGTGTATCAACACAGTGACGTAGGCGGAAGCAGCTCCACAGCGAGAGAAATGTGAGTTGAGAGCATGGGTGTAAATAATAACATACTTTATAGTCATTTATAGTCATACAGGATATTTTCGGCTAATAGATTAATGAATTAGACTAATAGATTAGACGGCCTCAGGACAACTCATTATGCATTTTGACTTAATTTATTTTGGTGAAAATGTGAATGGTGTGTTTGCATTGGTTCCGATTCGTATATTTCTGGTACTAGTTCTAGTGCCGTTTGGTGTGAACAGACGGTTCTCCTCCGCTGAGTGACAAAGCAATTTTTGATATCGCTCGCACAGAACACATATCTATAACTAATAAAACTATAACTAATATCGATCGTCATAAATCCACCTGTAATTATCGCCACTATAGTCCACTGTTATCATCACGTGGTCTTCTGTTAATATTTGAACCCAGATCCACATCACACCAAGAACTGAAGAAATGTTCGTTTTCCCACCAATCTCCCTCCTTCCCGATGTCCTCGACCATCTAAAACACGTCTTCCTGAACAACGAGGTGAGACGTAATAACTAGTATGCCCGTCTTCCCAGGGCCTGTTGCGTGCCCCTGCTCTCTGCATTGCTACGTGTATATCAACGAGCCGCTCTGTCCTCTCTACGGCGTCCAGCTGTTGGCAGCTGTGGGCCAACAGGAAGCTGAGAATCGGTTCCAGAGGCTGCTGCTGTGCCTGTCTCACCCGCCGGGGTACACCTGTGTACGGGCCAGCACGCACCTGGCACCCCTGGAAGAGATACGATGCAGGCTTGCAGAAGAGCTGCAACAGGTGAAGAGTTAGACCTTTAACAGTCACCTATGGATGGATGGATGGATTGGGCCTCAGGAACTGATGGAAGGATCGTTTCCACAGCAGCAGCAAAGGGATGGCTCATCGGCAGCGGTTTCCGTGGAGATTCTTTTGCATCCCCTCATTCCAGATGTGCTGCTGCTGCCGGTCATCGGGCCCAGGTAGGACCAGTTGGATCATATCTGGAAAAATCACATCTGTGAAATCACTGACAGATGTGCAAATCAGTGAGCAAATCAGTGGGCAAAATGTTTTTGTTTTACAAACAAACGTTTTTCATTGTCTGTTTTATTTAGCATTTTCTTATACAGATTCTCTAAGTTTATTCTGTATTAATTTACAGGATTTGGCCAGTTTTCTAAGACCCCAGGTTAATAGATATCATTGCCTATTGTGAGATGAAAGTCAGTTGGTTTCAGTTGGCGAGACATTGGCATCCACTTTATTCCAGAAAGACAGACAGACAGACAGAAATACTTTAATCCTGAGGCGTACACAGTTCTAACTGTTGAATGTCAAATGTCTTGGTTATGAGCATGGTGGTGAATTTTGGATCGAGCTGTGGGTTTTCTATTGCTTGGACCCACCGGTTGACATGGCTAAACAAAGGTACAGCTATGGGAGCTGCTAATCACTTGTCTGGAATAGAGAATAGTGAGTTGAATGAAAATCATGGCTGACTAACAGCTTGGTGTAGACAACTAACAATGAACCTGTGGTCTCAGAAGCCGGACGAATCCTGTTCAGCTGCTGAAGGTCAGATTCATAAGTTGTAAGGAGAGATGGAGAGCAGAAAGAAGCAGCAGGAGATTTTTAAAAATAAAGCTAATAAATGTCTAACAAATCTTTATTACACAAACTCTTTAGCAATCATTAACCTTTAACAAAAGTGAATAAACTGTCCTGAGTAACAGGTTGCATTCCTCCAGGTCCCTGGACCCCCTGGGGTCAGAGGTCGTGGTGGGCGCCCAGTGTGGATCCGCTGTATTGAGGGGCGCACACGTCTTCGCCCCGGGAATCCTGGCCTCGCCCAAGTGTAAGGCCATGCCCTCTCCTGATGACACAATCTGACTCCTCCCACATTCTATCACCACCGTCCTCTAACTCCTCCCACATTCTATCGCCACCGTCCTCTAACTCCTCCAACATTCTATCGCCACCTTCCTCTAATCACTGCAACATTCTGTCACCACCTTCCTCTAACTCCTCCCACATTCTATCACCACCTTCCTCTAACTCCTCCCACATTCTATCACCATCTTCCTCTACCTCCTCCAACATTCTATCACCACCTTCCTCTAACTCCTCCCACATTCAATCACCACCTTTCTCTAACCCCTCCCACATTCTATCACCACCTTCCTCTAACTTCTCCCACTCCCTGCCGACTGGCTTCTGTAACTCCTCCCACTTTCTATCTACTAACGTCCTCCAAACACAACCAATACAGACCTTATTAATGAAGTTCTCTGTGTGTGAAACGTTCACTCAGTGTGAATAAAGTTGTGGCCATTTTCCTGTCAGTCATGAAGCCCAGCGATGCGGTGTCTGTGTTCTCTGATGTGAATGGCCGATGCACCCGTGGGTCTAAGCTCTTCCAAGGGAACAAGGTGTTTGTGGGTAATGGAGTTGCTGAGATGCACCGCGCCACCATCTTTGCCCAAGAACCCACCAAGTCAGTAGATGTTCCTCATTATTGTTATTATTAATTATTTGTATTCACATTAACAACCCACCTCTAACCTGGTTTGGATCTGACCCAGTTGGGGTCTAGTTCTTGTCTGGTTCTGGTTACACTTGGTTCTGGTCTGACCGAGATCTGTTCCGGTTCTGGTTGTGTTTCCTCAGGGGGATTGGAGTCCGCATGACAGAGCCTCTTTACCAGAGTCCGTCGTTTGATGGCGTCCTGCCCGGCCTGGTCTTCCTGCAGGTATCTGGTCTGTTGGTTAGAGCCCAAAGGGTCTGAGTTGTAACCAAGAACCTGTGTCCACAGGCTACCTCTAGGCATGCAATAGCAAAATGACCCCCTAACCCCTACCAGCACCTTAAAGACCTGTCTCTGTACTGTCTAATCCCTACCTGCTCCTTAATGACCTGTCTCTACTGTCTAACCCCTAAACTCTCTTAATGATATAGGATAGGATAGGACAAAACTTTATTAATCCCCTAAGGGAAATTGGGTATGGGTATGTCTCTGTACTGTCTAACCCCTACCTGCTCCTTAAAGACATGTCTCTGTACTGTCTAACCCCTACCTGCTTCTTAAAGACATGTCTCTGTATTGTCTAACCCCTACCTGCTTCTTAACGACATGTCTCTGTACTGTCTAACCCCTACCTGCTCCTTAAAGACATGTCTCTGTACTGTCTAACCCCTACCTACTCATTAAAGACCTGACTCTACTGTCTAACCACTGTCTAACCCCTACCTGTCGCTAATGAGAGGTTGTTCTAAGTTTGTTGTATGTGTTTGTGTGCGTGTTCCAGAACCTTCCGTCTGTGGTTGTGGGTCACGTGGTGGGGCCCCGCCCTGGGGAGCGGGTCCTGGACATGTGTGCTGCCCCTGGGGGGAAGACCTGCCACCTGGCTGGACTCATGGGGAACCAGGTACGCAGTCATTCAGACCACATTACAAATCATGAGTTTTTCCCCCCCAACAACACTGAGTTTATTCTCAGACTTTGAGATATTAACATACGTTTACTTCACAGTACATTGGGTAGGTGTGTAGTGGATACACCCCTCTGGTATATGTTGTGATTATATTAAGTGTGTGTGTGTGTGTGTGTGTGTGTGTGTGTGTGTGTGTGTGTGCGGGTGCGGGTGTGTGTGTGTGTGTAGGGGGAGGTGATAGCTCTGGACCGGATCAGGAGTAAGATGGATGGGATCCGCCAGAACGCGGCAGCACTGAAGCTGACGTGTGTGAGAGCCTACTGCTTCAACAGCATCCAGGCAGTGACCTCTGACCCCAAGCTGCTGGACGCTGAAGGTGCGGCAGAGCAGAGCTGCTTCTGGGCCGGGCCAAACACACCCCTAGTGATGCAGTGACATAGACATTACATTGAAACTTTGACATCATCAATACAATATTGTTCCACCTTCAAACATTCTAATGATCAGGTCAAACAGACAAGACAATAATGACCATGCTGAGACCCTCTTATGGGCCCAGACCCACAGAAGGAAGGCCCTTTTACATCTCTCTTTACAGTGTGTCTATTTCTTCTCTCTCCTTTTCACTCCTAACGGTTTCTCTGTCTCCTGACCTCTCTCCTAACTCTCTCTATGTCTGCTGACCTCTCTCCTAACTCTTTCTCTCTATCTGCTGACCTCTCTCTCCTAACTCTCTATGTCTCCTGACCTCTCTCTCCTAACTCTCTATGTCTCCTGACCTCTCTCTCCTAACTCTCTCTCTATATGGCTGCTGACCTCTCTCTCCTAACTCTCTCTCCTATGTCTGCTGTCCTCTCGCTCTCTCAAAGGCCCTCCCTTCCCTCCAGGGAGTTTTGACCGGGTTCTGCTGGACGCCCCGTGCTCTGGTCTGGGCCAGAGACCCAGCATGGCGGTGGGCTGGAGCCTGAAGGAGATCCGCTCCTACCCACCACTACAGCGCAAGCTCTTCCACGCTGTAGGACACCAAGCACTATGACACTACTGTTATCACACACTTTTAGACACGATTGCATCACGCATCGCCATCACTCACACCAGCTCTACCATTCGGTTCGGCTGCTTTTTATGCTATATAATACATTATATAGAATAATATTTTATACCTGTGTATTTCTCTATATTTTCCAGCTGCTGGGAATAGGGTCTAGGGATATACAATGTATATATTTCTATGCTGTGTATTTTGCAGGCGGTCCAGCTGTTGAAGACAGGGGGGGTCCTGGTCTACAGCACGTGTACGGTGACGCTGGCGGAGAATGAGGAGCAGGTGGCCTGGGCCCTCCACACCTACCCCTGTCTGACCCTGGCTCCTCAGGTAACACACACCTACACACCTACAGACCTGCACATTACACAGACCTATGCACCTACATGTACACATACCTATAGACACCTAACACACCAGCACACACCTAAGCAAGCTTGTAGGATAACTGTGTGTGTGTGTGTGTGTGTGTGTGTGTGTGTGTGTGTCAAGGTGCCCCATGTCGGGGGCACAGGGTTGCCAGGGGCCGGTCTGACCCCCGATCAGCTGGGACTCCTCCAGAGGTTCAGTCCAGAGCTGAGCAACGTGGCTCCTCCCCTCTCCACTGAGGCCCCTCCCCTCTCCTCTGAGGCTCCTCCCATCTCCCACAGGGCTGACCGTGACACTATCGGCTTCTTCATCGCCAAGTTCCTGAAGAACTGAGCGGTTCTTCTAGTTGTGCTGGACCAGAGAGCTGTCCTAGGTTCTTCTGAACATTCTCCTGGAACAGAGAGCTGAGCTGGATTGTTCTGAGCGTTCTCCTGGACCAGAGAGCTCAGCTGGGTTCTTCTGAATGTTCTCCTGGAACAGAGAGCTGAGCTGGGTTCCTCTGAACGTTCTCCTGGACCAGAGATCTGAGCTAGGTTCTTCTGAATGTTCTCCTGGGCAAGAGAGCTGAGCTAGTTTCTTTTGAACGTTCTCCTGGACCAGAGAGCCTAGCTGTCTGGTCTGAAAGTTCTCCTGCACGTTCTCCTTCACAACATCTGGAGCACAGACACTCTGGTCCGCACAGGGACAAGAGTCATGCAGAGAGAGAGAACATACACAGAGATACCCAAAATAATAACTGTGTGTGTGTGAGAAAGAGAGAGAGAGCGAAAGAGAGAGACATTTTATGTCGTTAAATGTTATGTTGAAGTATGAGATTAATAAAGTATATTTTATCTTCTCTGGGATTAATAAAGTTAGTTATATATTCTTATCTGTTAATTGACACTAAGTGCTTTAAGAAGATTACCTAGAAGTTAGAAATAATTGTTATTTTGCAATTAAGATGCAAATTGAAAAACTAAACTATAACTACATTACTATAGTACATCTCAAGGTTACACATGTTAAGCGATTATGACGAATGGTAAACAATATGAAAAACACACTCAAGAGACAGGGTAACGGTAAACGGGAACAAAATATGAATGTTAAAAACAGACACCAGGGGGGGCCATTGCAAGCAAAGAGTTAATAACTGTTTTGGTTCAAGGGCTTGGTTCTAACGTTAGGGTTTCCTGAGGCTCACAATCAGCGAGGATTCACTCAATTCGGGACTGACGACATTCTTGGTTGCAAAATGGTGGGACGGACTTGATGAAGTATTGTAAGATGATAGAGATGATTTCGTTCATTGTAACACTAATTCAATATATGAATGCAAATCAACTTTCAGCTTGATTGAGATTTTTGGTTGGGCCAATTCATTGGTTTGTTGATATTTATGGGGCACAAAGCACCTGGCGTCTACTAAAAACTATTCCTATGAGTAGGCCTACAGTATTAATCACTGTAAAAGCGATCGACCGCTGACCTTCAGATTAAGAAAATGTAATCTTACATTGAAGGCAATGTTGGGGTAAGTGGCTTTTAAAATGTTTAAACATCAGCTCAATAGTGCGTATTGTGTTACAAGCAACTGTATGGAGTCGGTAAGTTTGACAGACGAGTTCATCGATTTATTTGTGTCAGGATGACGGACGGAACGCGTGGAGGCGTAGCACCGCCTCTTGCAGGACTACCGAGGTACTACATCAACTATGAACCATACATGTATTTTCTACAGAAAATGCACAGTTCCAGGTATCAATATGAATCACACGGTTAAACCACGGCAACGTGATATCATCTGTAGTTTTATTTATTATCAATCTCCACACAAAATATATTGATTTTTCTTCGGGAAGCTGAATATAGAATTTAAATAGTACTGTATTCATATAAGTCTATAGTATGTGTATGGTCTTTACATAGAGAGATCAGTTGGAGACACAGGTCACATGATGACAAGAAGTAAGGACATAATGTACATGGAGGAACAACAGGAATAT
>JAOPUI010000098.1:10462275-10474879 GCA_027123135.1 Urophycis floridana | reverse complement strand
TGTGTGTGTGTGTGTGTGTGTGTGTGTGTGTGTGTGTGTGTGTGTGTGTGTGTGTGTGTGTGTGTGTGTGTAGGAGACTTGATACATGTACAAGCTAATTTGAGTGCTGTTGATTGATGACGAGGCAGTAGTGGGTCGGATTAGATTCAGGATGATTTCTAGCGAGTAAAATTCTGATTTCAAGTCAGTGAGGGAACCGAAAGGATAACGGATGCAAGGAGAGTGCACTTAAAAAAAGAAACAATAGAAGCTTCTGAGGGTTAGTGCTCAAATTCGCGTTCATTAAAATCTGATGAGCCCAAACGGGTCTAGGAAGAGTTATTTGGAGATCAACCCAGATGAGGGTCTTTAGCTGTTGTTGCTGGCTTTTGGTGGAAGAGACTCGACACCGGCCTCCCCTTCAGAGGCCCGGCCAGAATTGGGAGCGGCGACCGGCTGTGCGCCCTGCGAGCCGCCCCCAGACCCACTGGTGCCGTTTTTGTTGACCAGCGTGGCCGGCTGGCCAAAGTTAGTGCTTCTCAGCGTGGCCAGATGCCGCGGTGAGAAGACATGGGTCCTGGCCGCGGCCCGGGACTCGAAGGACGCGCCGCAGGCCTCGCAGCGGCCCGTCAGGCTCTCCTTGGGCACGGGCTGTCCGGCCACCGGCGACGCGGGGGGCTCGATGACCGTCAGCTGAACCGGTTTGGGCAGGATGGGACGGTTGGCTCTGAGGGCGTTGTACTGCAGGTAGCTTCCTGAGCTGGTGTCCACTGTCCCGGCCACCAGGGGAGACTGGCAGGGGGAGATGGAGAAGCATCATCAACCGAGCGCTCAACGTCTAGTTTTTCATTCTACCAGAAAACTGAATCGCTGTCAATATTTTATGAGCCTCGACAATTTTCCCAATTTGCTTGTTCGTTTAGATACTTGATATGCAAAAACAACTGAGCTGCTCTTGGCTCGAGTTGAAGGGCAGAATGGGCAGCTCGATGGACCAGTGGCTGCAACCAGGAAGTTGGATTGCAAATAGAAGTGAGGGAGCTTGACCGGTGAAAGCAGCACATTGGGTTGGACTTGTGGCAATGGGACTCTTCACTTCAACGCTCCTTCCTTATTCTAACAAATGTGGCTAAAGTATTTGAGAAATAATATTGTTTCATTGCAGGGCTTAGCTCAAGCCAAAACAGCAAAGACAAAATGAACTAAGAAACGGAGTCCAAATAAAGTTTTAGAATGTTAGGCTACTACTTGACAGGAGCAGACCTACTTCAATAGTAAGTAACAAGTTATTATTCAAAATGAAAAAAAAAAAAAACTGCTTACCATTTTCTCTTGCTGCAGCTTCCAGCGTTTCTCTTTGGCCCTGGTGTTCTGGAACCAGATCTGCACCACCTTCAGAGGCAGGCTAAGCTCCGACCCGATGGCCTCGCACTCCATGGCGTTGGGGTGGGCGCAGGTCTCGTAGCATGACTGCAGGATGGACAGCTGGAGGCAGGACAGGTGAGTGCGGGGCCGGCGGCTGGACGAGTGGGACAGGAATCCGCCGTCTGTGGGGCTGGCCTTGGCTGGCAGCGGAGGAATGGCCATCTTGGCCGTGCAGCGGCTGTTTGGGCTGACGGGCGCGATGCTAGGCGTGGGCGGTGGGGCGATGGTACTGGGAGGAGGGGGAGGAAGAGCCAGCTGCTCTCTTGGCACCGTGTTGATCTTATAGGGGCCTTTCGGGCTCCAGTAATTGAGCCCGTTTTGTTTTTGCAAGGCCGGCACAGTGGCGGCAGGCTTGGCGCAGATCGGGGTGGTGGGCAGCTTGGGAACCATGCGGTTGGCGGCTGCTGTTCCCACCTCGCCGTCGCTCTCCCCTTCATCTTCCGTCTTCTCCTCCTCGCTCTCCTCTTCAGCCTTGGGCTTCAGAAGCGGACGTGGAGCAATCTGAACCGGATCCTTGGGAGGCGCTGCGAGGGTTGGTGTAGAGACTTTAGGTGCAACTTGAGCCACGGTGCCCTTGCTGGTGGTCTCTACTTTGACCTTTGACGCTGTGGACACACTGCTGTCGACAGGAGTGGCTGTGGTGGAGGAGGAGGAAACTATCTCTTTAGGCTTGATGGGAACCGGCGTCTGTTTTTTCACCCACGTTAGTTTGCTTAACTCCTTCATGGCCTCTTTGTCGGTCATCAGAGTACGCACTATAGGTGCCGCAGTGATGCAGCCTGTGTTGTTGCTGCTAGTCTTGTTGGAGAATATGGGTTTGGAAAGAGGCCAGGTGAATTTAATGAGAGGCTTACCGACCGCCGCCAGGGTTCCATCACTGATGAATCTAACCTCCCCCTTGCGTTCCCTTGCCCTCATGTTCTGGAACCAAATCTGGACAACCTTTTTGGGAAGATGGACCCATTCAGAGATCTGTTCAAACTCATGCTTGCCCGGGTTGGGGTCTTTGAAGTAGCAGCCGTACAGAATGTCCAGCTGTTCTGCTTGGATGATGGTCCTGGAGCGCCGCATGTCGCGGAACCGCTTGCCTTTGGACCGCCGCTGCTGGTCCTTCTCGTTCTCCCGCTCCTTCTCCCTCTCCTTATCCAAAAGCGCGGCGTTCACCTTTTCCGCTGCCCTCATGTAAATACTGGATTTCGGCCCATTATTGCAATTGACCAGACGACTGCCACTGTTTGCATTGGACATGCTGGTGACTGATTCGGACTTGACTTGGACGACCACCAGGCCTTTGGAGGTGGGCCTCAGGCCGAGCCCATCCAGAAGACGGCCCTTCTGCACCGACGCAATATCTGCCATCAGTGACGAAGAAGAGGCGGAAACAGACTTTGAGCTCCCGTTTTTCCCCATGCTGAGATCCAATGCAGACTCGCCATCATCCCCGTTAGCCATGTACAGAGGCGTTTGTCCGAGGGAGGAGAGAGTCTGAGCGAGGAGCGGGTCGGAGAAGTGTGTGATACCTTGCGGGTTGGGAAAGCTCTGCACTTTTCCGGCATCTCCCACCAATGCAGTAGGAAGGGAGAGGACGTAGGGGCTGAGGAGCTGTGCAGAAAACGGACTGAGCGACAGAGACAGAGGGAGAGAGTGGATGAGGCCCATGGGGTCCATGGTGTGGTGCTGGGTACTGGGAGGGTCACCCTGGGCCTCTAGCTCTAGGTCTACGTCAGAGTCAGGCCGCTCTTTCTTCACCTCCACATCACACTCAAATTCCATCTTTCTCTTTTTCTCATTTGTTCTTCTCTGACCTGATGCATACTCCTCCTCGTCGTACTCGTCCTCGGCATCAGAAAGGAACACCGTGGTGGAGCGCAGCACCTTTCCTCCACCCGAGCTCTGATGGGCACCCGACGCCTTCAACTTGGCCTGATATTCCTTCACAGGGCTTGCCTGCCATTGCCCCTTGGAGGTATTCTGACTCTCCTCTTCAGATACAATGACAGATGTGTAAACCTCCCCGTTTTCAGAGTCAGAGGTCAGGCAGGAGTCTACCTGACCCTCCTTGCTCAGGCCACGGCTTCTCCTCTTCTTCCCTCTGCTCGACAGATCCATCGCCTGCCCTTCTGAGGCGTCAGCGGCGCCATCCTCCGCAATAACCAGAGCTCTTTCCTCCTCATCGTCGTCGTCTGAGCTACCAGGGTGTAGGGCCAGCCGCCCCATGCGCCGTGCGCAGTCCGAGCGCTCGGCTCTCTGCCTCTCTTTGGCTTGCCGAGCTTGGCCCAGCCATCGTCGGACCTCTGCCTCAGGGATGCCCACCTCCTTGCCCAGTGCCTCGCAGTCCTCGCGGGGGGGACTAGCTGCCTCCGCCTCACTGCGGGACTCAAAGAATGCCCAGAGGACCTCCGACTGGAACTCGGACAGGACGTGAGGGACGGGGTAGCTGGATAGCGCCCTGGTGTCAACGTAGGGCCGGGGCTGCTCTGAGGGCATCAAGGGGCTTCTGAATGGGCTGATTCTCGGGATGCACAGAGAGCTGGCCGGACTTGTGCCTAGCTGTGATTTTTGAGGAGTAGAATCCGAACTGAGAGTAAGGTTTAAAGTTACCGGGCTGAGACTGCAGTTGCTGAGCACTGATGCAGAGGGAGAGATGCTGCTATTGCGGAGGTTTTTGTCAGTGGCTGTCAGAGAGGGGTTGTTTTCTCCAAGACTGTCCTCTTTCTCACTCTTTGTCCATTTGCCTTCGGATTTGAGTGCCTGTTTTACCTCCTCACCCTCCCCTTCTGGCTCCTTCTGTAGGTCAACTTGATCACTAACCAAACCTTTATCCACATCTGCCTCAACACTCTGGTGCTTCGGTTGTACCCCCTCACACTTCTCGCTCAGTTTTTGTGCCTCCTGACAAAGTTGTGCGGCTGCCTGGATCCCAGCAGAGGACCACTGGTTCTGTATGCCGCCTAGTCTTTGGGTTACGAGCGCTTGCTGGGCGGCACTGAGGCCCATCAGAGGCACACACTGGGTCAGTATCTGGCCCGGCTGTCCGTCCGCTTGCTGGTGAGTTTGGGAGCCATTCAGGATGAGGGGCATGAGCATCTGTGGAGAGGCGGCCGCCGCTGGGCCCAGGCCGGTGGCGGCCGTGAACACGGATGGGATGAGGGAATGTGGGAGGGAGTTTGGGCTGGATGTGAGGAGGGTGAGAAAGGCGGAGACAGCCTGGGCAGAGGCCACTGGGGATGAGAGCAGCGAGGGTGCAGCCTGAGACACCCGGATCTGCTCCCCGTCTTTGGCCATCACCATCAGGTTCCCAGAAAGGCCCGAAACCGGGCAGCTGGTGGTGGTGATGATCTGGGCAGACCCGGAGCTAGTAGTGGCCACGGCTGCACTGGGAACACCACTGGAGCTGGCTGCCAAGCTCCCGCTTCCAGAGCTTCTGCTGCGCGTCTGATGCAACACAGACTTCATATGGCTCTCGAGGGTGATTGCATGATTGTAGGACACCCGGCACACGGCACACTGGTAGGGCTTGTTGGACATGTATGGCCGAGAGACGAAAGGAACAGTGGTCGTTTGGGTCTCACTGTCCACACCTTGTTTGGCGGAGCCCATGGTCATCCTCAGGATGTGGGAGGTGGAGTTGTAGTGGACGCTCAGAGCCGTCTTGTTGGGGAAGGTCTCTAGACAGGCGTTGCATTTGAACGCGCAAACTGTGTTCTCCAGCAGCACAGGACTTCTGTCGGACTTCTCACCAGAGATGGAGACATCTGCGTTTTCGGCCGGACTGAGGCATATTGTTCGGTCTGTGGCTGGGGTTCCCTCCAATTCTGACTGCAGGGGACATGAAGGTGGCGATGCGTCAACCGGATGGTCACCATTATCCTGTTCCGCTGCCATGTCCACCTCCATCGCACTGTCTGCAGACCGCTGTGTCTCGTCTGTGTCTTCCTCAGATTGAGAAGCTTGGGAACTGGAGTTGTCAGCAGACTTCAGATTTGGTAAAGTGGCAGCATCTGATAAAACTAAAGAAAGAAATTCATTACATTTCCTCTTTGGACTTTTATTTATATTTGAGAAAATTGGCAAATAAACATTTCACAATACTTGAGATTTTTTCATCAATTTAAGGATTTGATACAGAAAAAGTGATGATAGCTTTGTGGTAGGGCTGGGCGATATGACAAGTTATATCTCAATATTTTTCAGACTTTGGCAATCCCTCTGCAGGCGCAGCAGAGTTGAGCCAATCAGGATTAGATATTCATAGGGATTCTCTGCCTAGCAACTCAAACCCTAGATTTCTTTGGACTGAATAGTTTGGGGAGGAGTAAAACAACACTAACCCCCAGACGACTTGAGAACTACAAGGTACACCCCCCCCCCCACACACACACACACACCACCCCAATTATTAGTATTGCAGATCTACACGATCCATGTGAATGACCTATTTTGTATTAAAATCTGAAGTTTGCCAAAAGGTGATAAGTTTGCACAGTGTACAACATTGGCAAGTTACAAACAAAAATGTTAAAATCATGCATCAAGTATATTTTAAGTATTTGCCATAAAATAAGCCAGCCCTACTTCAAACATGAAAGAAAAGTTACTGTTCTTCCTTGTCCACCTGAAGCTACCATGTGAATCTGTCACCTGGTTTTGTCCTTCATAGTCCACCTGAAGCGACCGTGTGAATGTGAATCGCTCTTTGTAACTTGGCACTTAGTCAGATGTTGTATACCAGCAATGGTTAACCAAGCAATTGAAATGCTTGAAACTTGTTCTGGTGACTTTCTTACTGTATTAGCAGCAAAGAAATTTCTCGCTTTGGATAAAAGCATCTGCTAAATGCCCTAAATGTAAATGTAAATCTGTAACCTGGTTACCTGAGGGCTTCATGGCGCCGCTCGCATCGTCGCCCGGATTGGCACACTGTTTGAGTGCAGCCTACGAAAAATAGTTTATAGTCTGTTATTTATTTAAATGTACAATGAGGACATGGGCAACTACATGACCCAACTTTGTACCCTTTGTACCAAAGGGTCTTATGGTACTTACGATGTCCAGCAGTTTGTCCACACAGGTGGCGAGGACGCTGTGCTGGTCGGTCAGGTGGAGGGCCAGGCAGGACCGGTCTTCTAGCCCTTGTTGGCACAGCGGGCACAGCAACCCTGCCACCCCGTTGCTGTCTCTACACAAAATCTCTCCAGACTCCTCCTAACAAACATGTAGAAACAGCTTTTAGACTTTGACTTTGTATGGGATAATGCAAATAGATTTCATTCAGATTCATTGCCATTTCACATCCCTTGACAGACCTGGGATACATTTCTTTGCCTTTGTAAAAGTGGACTCGTTCTGTACGTGTACATGCTGAGGAGAAGCCCTCTTCTAACTTGGGATCCACCCAAATCTTCATGCTAGCAGACTGCATAGTTTGCAAGAACAGTATGTCCAAAATCACATTGAAACATTGTATGCAAAAACAGTATCTCCCATGAAACTCATCGTGCACAAACTATGGACATTAGTGACTTGGCTCACCCACAATGCATTTCAACAGGGGGCTGCCTTAAATGAAACTTTGAAAAATTACCAATAACCTCTACAACCCTAGACCAGACACCCCAATTAAGAAACAACCCAAAAATAAATAGCAGCAGTGTTTTCATTGCTCTGATTGAGATCCTACACAGACAACTTGTATGGGAGTAGTGCACAGCTTTGGATGCAATCTACGGTTTCCAAACTAAATTTAAGTTGAAGGTTCCCATGCTGGAGTTTAAGGAGTTACCTGCCACTTAGCATATGTCTGTCTCCAAGGGGAAACTCAGGTGTTTACTGCAGTGCCAGTTAGTACATACCCCTAGATGCACTACTGTTTTAATGTTATATATATATATATATATATATATACATACACATACTGTTACAACCACAAGTGAATCTTATAAGTTATGTTGAGTCCCTAAATCCTGTCTGCAGAAGAATGTATACGTCTACCTGTGCAACTGGTAGAATGATATACAAGGCAAAGACTTTAGCATTCTTTTACACCATTGTGCTGAAGGTCAACAATGGGGCTATTTTTAAGTGTCCCAAATATTGTGAAACTGAACTGTACGAACCTTCATTTCAGCATTAAAAAGGAAGCCCTGACACACGCTAAACAAAAAAACACTAATCAATACACCATTAGGCTTTTTTTCTTCTTTTTTTTAAGTAATGAGACTCTTGATAAGACTAACCCTTTGTCCATCTCATTATGTTAATAAAACTGTCCCCTTTTAGACCAAACTGAACCACTAGGTTGAATGGCACTCTTCATTTCCCTGCATCAAGTGAAATGGCCAGAAGGAAGAGATAGCTAGGTTCATCAAACATGACAGAATTACAGGCCCTATAGAGGGAGACTGCTGCTGGCCTCAGCTAAAGTATCTGCAAGTGACACAAAGGCCCACAGGCTACACAGTTGATAGTGAGTCTTGATGAAGGACAGATACAACACAGTGCAGCTCTGAGTGCAGACAGAGTGTTGAGTTGGGTATGCAGCAGGTATAGATCAGCATGATGTAAATCTGTTAAGGTAGGATGAGCAACAGGAATACAGAGCAACTTGATCTGATTGCAAGCAAAATGTTATTGCATCTTAGCCTTGGTCTCCATTTTGAGTAGCAAAACCATATTTGTTACGTTTTTTTTGTCAACTTCCATTGCCAATAAAAAGGTTAGTGAAACGAAGACCAACTTCCCCTGCAATGGATCTTAATATTCTTGATTACATAATGGTGTGTATGCACACATATGGTGGTTCAATTCTCTGGGCTTACACTTATTGGTATATTTCCGACCTCGTTTTGTGGAATTAACTAATTAGACATGACTGCAGTGTTTTATTCATGGACCTTGGGTGTGGTCTTAGCCTTTACCCAATTGCAGATAGTTAAAGATTTAACAGTTCTTTGTTTTTCTCAACACTTCGCATTTAACGTGATAATCTAACAATTCACATTTATCTGAGTACAGCAATACTTTAGATCAAATTCCATCATTGCGAGGTTTACGGGTAGGCCTTATACAATGATCATTAAATGATCAGTTCGAACTACTGTCATCCAATACGCATGGCATAAGTCCGCATGTGACCTAAACTGTTAGGTCAATGCCTTCATTGTGTTACGAAACAAAACTAAACCCTATCAAAACCCTGAATTTGTCATTTGTAATCGTCCTACCATTACAACATTAAAGATATATTATTTAAAATCCTGAAACGCAGGCTGACATGCATTAGTCGTGAGGACATAGATGTTCCTCTAGTTCAACAGTATAATGAAGATAATCTGAGTTCAGCCGAACCCCGTCACACTTGACATTAGCGCGGTCCACCAAGTCAAGGAGAACTGTTCCCACAACGTCTGGATGAAATGCACCAAACCTTATTTTAACAAAAGCATTGCAGAGTAAAGTGGTGATGAAGGGTGTGTGGAGGAAGAGGAGCAGAACAGCCATGGCTCCACTTCCTCGTCATGCCAATTAGCAAGCTAGCAGACAAGACCACAACATATCACAGACAAGTGCAAATATGCCTTGATGGTCGACTTGAAAACGAAATACAACGACGTAGAAAACTAAAAGACAAATGATGAGTTTGAGTTTGAAAAGTGGATGTATTAACATCTTAATTAGCTGGCCGGAGACGGATCAATTAGCTAGCGAGCTAGACAGTAGCCCTCCCCCCACCCCCCCTAACGTCGCATTATTTTTGTTGATCAAAACACTGATTAGCTGATAATCATTACAAATAACCTGGCATGACCATCACTAGTCCACCTAAACTTTACCAGTCCACCCTACGGTACCACCAACACGCCGTTCCTCTGCTGGAGCCTCCAGGTTAATCAACAAAAGACTCGGGCTAATCACCTCCGTGGCACTTAGCTAGCTAGCCCGTTAGCATGAGGATCATTAACCTAAAGAGTCCTCAAGTGGACCATCTGGACTGCAGAGCCCACTAAAGTCCGCTAATTCAGGGGTACAGCTTCACATGTCTGGCCGAGTATCGCTGTGGGTCGACGTTATACTGCGTGGTCAGTAGTGACCTTATTAAAAACCTCGGCCTCGAGTTGTTCCTTACCCCTCTGATTGCGAGCTGCCAGCCGGGCGTGTGGAGCTCCGCCGCCCGCTGCCGCTCCGCTCCGCAGACTGAGGCCTAGCGCTTAATTAACGAGCTGGGCTCACAGATGTGGACTAACGTCCTCCTCTCTCACGGACTCGATGCGCTTTAATGCTCCAATTCATACCCAAAATACATTCAGCGCAGCGTTTGGGAGGAATCCCCGTTTTAAATAGCGTCATGCCATAATTGGCGAACTAACTGAATGCTAAGCTACTCGAAGAGGACGACGTGCAGCCGACCAGCGATGGGGGTGGAGGAGAGAAAGGACACAGAGGCTGAAAAGTTTGGAATTTAATGTTGGCTTTCTCCAGCGGATCGGTGAAGCATGCAGCCCTCCCCCCGCCGTCCACTCGATCTAACGGGTCATGGTGGACCCTCTCGGTCCCGGCTCCGTGATTGGGAGGTCGCGCGTGTCGTTTAATTAAGTTCAGAGCAATTAGCTGCGTTTACCTGCATGGTCTCCTCCGCGCTCCTCTGCTCCTCGGGACTGAAAAGTTTTCTTGCTCGCCCTCCCTCGTTTGGTCTCCCCCTCCCTCGCTCGCCCTCTCCCTCTCCTTCCCCTCTTCCCTGTAGTAAACACACGACAGCTCCCCCCAAGGCTGATTGCTGACATTCAAAAGGGGCAGAAGGAGACATGGCGATCAGCCTTATATAACTCATCTGTCTGCCTATTGGTGAGACACATCAGTCTTACTTTATTAAGATGTATAAAAGGCTTGGCAAGCATAATGGATGGAATCCATTCTAGTACTTTCCAACCCCCTATTGAAGGTGAAACGATGTTGATCTCAATGTTTCAATAGATTGATGTCACGAAATAAAGAAACACTAAACAGTAGTGACATGAACATAAAGTATGTGTCCCAGCAATTACACCAATTAGACTGTCCATTGGTTATAGGTGTGGAACCGTGATTACGTGATTTCTATGTGGTCCTGCGTTACTGTAACAGGATGTGATGTCTACATGGTCCTGCGTTACTGGGACAGGACGTGATGTATATGGTCCTGCGTTACTGGGACAGGGCGCGATGCCTATATGGTCCTGCGTTACTGGGACAGGATGTGATCTATGTGGTCCTACATTACTGGGACAGGACATGGTATCTATGTGGTCCTGCGTTACTGGGACAGGGCGTGATGTCTATGTGGTCCAGCATTACTGGGACAGGACGCGATGTATATGAGGTCCTGCGTTACTGGGACAGGACGCGATGTCTCCATGATCCTGCGTTATTTGGACAGGACGTGATGTTCGTGAACACCGTATATGCGTCTTCTTGCGCTGTCCACAACCCTGCTGCCCTACAGGGTCTGTCCTCCTCGGTATGGTCTCCGTGGTCGTCTGCCGTCCAGTTGTCTGACGTTGGATGAGGATCGGGGGATTTTCTGATTTTTTCGAAGGTGCGTTGCTTTACTTTAATGAAGGAAATGACCGGGAAAAAAACATATTGGTATCTGCGAAAAAGGTTTCGCCCAATGACACGGGTGGTGCTCAGTGTAATGTAACGGCTAACCACGGGGAGCTCTCTTCTCTTAGAATCAGATAAAAGGTAACGTGATGATAAACTGTGATTCTAGATGAGTGTGGAGGTGGAGCGGAAGTTTGTGTGTGATGCCGGGATGCGGAAAAGGCTGGAAGAAGTGGGAGGTTAGTTCTCCATGAGCTTCTGAAGGTGTCATAAAATCCGACATGCTACATCCTTGTGTATGCTATTACCTCTTAGTGTCCTTAGTGTATGCCTGGATGTATGTACATTTATGTATATTTTCATTTCTTTATGTTTATCGCATTACATAGTTTTATATTTTACATAGGTTTATATTATATATTTATATATTCTAACACTCTACTATACGTAGAGAGTCTGTCTCTTCTTTATTTTTTTCCCCCTGGAGTATTGTAACGAATGCAATTTCCCTCAGGGATCATTAAATTATGTCTGTCTGTCAGCTCTGTGCGCATTCGTGTTACACACTGGGCACACTGTGCCAACCAGCATTCTGTGTTCTTTCACTGTATAGGATGAAAAGCATAAACTAGTCCCAGTTGTTGTAATCACTCTCCCTCCATCTTCTCATTTTCAGCTGTGTGTATCGGTCAACGTGAGTTTCACGACCAGTACTTTGACACCCCAGAATTTGACCTTACTTTAAGGGACACGTGGCTCCGTAAACGTAAAGACAGTTGGGAGCTGAAGTGTCCGACGGTAGTCGGCGAGACGGACGAGACAAGTGGAGAGCAACTCAAAGAGGCTTCCCTCTGTTCACGCTACAAGGAGATCACCAGCCTTCCTGAGATTCTACTCAAAGTCAAAGAAGTCTTGAAGCACTGTGCCGGTGGTAGTATGAACAGTGATCAACTACATGACAATCTGGTTATGGTTGACCAGTTAAGCCATCAAGAACAACCTGGATCTGAGGCGTTCTGCGACTCGTGGCCGCGGCAGCTCAATCTGCTGTGCTTTGCAGCGTTTACCACGGTTCGGCAGTCCTTCACCCTGGAAGAGGAGGGTGTGCAAATAGATCTTGATCAGGCTGACTTTGGCTACAGCGTGGGGGAGATAGAAGTGCTCGTACAGGAGGGACAAGATGTGGGATTTGCGCTGGACAAGATTGAGAGAGCAGCACGGAAGCTGAGTGAGGACGAGCAGTTAGACTGTCTTTCTGACGTTGACTTTATGTGTTGAACTTTTTTTAGGACCAAACTCATCATTTGCTCGTTTGACTTGATGACCATTACAAGTGTAATAAAAACTTCTTTTTTTTTTTACAGGTTTGACCAGGAATTTGCGAGTCGAAGGAAAAATGCATGTTTACCTCCAAAGATTTTGCCCACAGCATTATGCAAAACTACGAGATGCACTTGTACTTTAATGAATGTTTTATTAATTATTACATTTAAAGCATTATGTGTAACTTCTACACATGTTTGATTAATTAGTTTTCTTAATTTACTTGCTACACTAGCAAAATGGCTGTCTATATTAGAATACTACTGTAACTCAAAGAAAATTAATTTTTTATCTAATA
>JAOPUI010000098.1:10439276-10455426 GCA_027123135.1 Urophycis floridana | reverse complement strand
AGCTCAGAGATGGTCCTCACCCTGGGTGTAGCTCAGAGATGGTCCTCACCCTGGGTGTAGCTCAGAGATGGTCCTCACCCTGGGTGTAGCTCAGAGATGGTCCTCATCCTCCTGCCCCCTGCTAGACGATTGCATGGCGGCATAAGGAAACACTTCCTCTATGCCAAGCCAGTCTCACGCGCAGAAAAACGCTAAAATACTAAAAATATTTTTACGTTTACGTGTCCCTCTAAGAAAGTACATTTGTTTGTATGTCTATTATGTAAATAATGTATAGATTTCACCTTCTTCTGACAAATGTACTTATTGTGAGTCGCTTTGGACAAAAGCGTCTGCTAAATGCCCTAAATGTGAATGTAAGAACAGAAGCGGTCCTAGTACTGAGCCTTGAGGGACACCAGTGTTAAGAGAGTGGGCTTTGGACAGGCAGCCATTCCATGCAACCTGATGAGTGTGATTCATAAGGTAAGATGTGAACTAGCATAGCGCAGTGTCAGTAATGCATGACAACATGACTCAACCATGCTCAGTGCAGCTCCCAGGCCGCTCCCAGCCCAGGCTCTAAACCACCACGGACAGATTCTCTCATGTGTAAAGACGCACGATGGAGCATTTGAATGCTGAGCTCTCTCGCGCTCCCTGTTAGATCGACGCCCACGAGGACGACGTGAACGCCGTGGCGTTTGCCGACAGCTCCTCCCAGCTGCTGTTCTCAGGCAGTGACGACGCGCTGTGCAAGGTGTGGGACAGACGGACGCTGCGTGAGGACCGGCCGCAGCCCGTGGGACAGCTGGCCGGCCACCGGGATGGCATCACCTTCATCGACAGCAAGGTGAGGAGTGAGGCACCTCGACCTCCAGCTGGTGGCTACCTGACCCTCAAGTGTCGGTGACGCTCCTTTTAGTCAACCGCTTGCCCCAAAGGTATTGAGTGGTGCAATGCTGCGTGTCTGTCGGCAGGGGGACGCGCGCTACCTGATCAGCAACTCCAAGGACCAGTCCATTAAGCTGTGGGACGTCAGGAAGTTCTCCCCCAAGGAGGGGCTGGCCGCCTCGCGCCTGGCCGTCACCCAGCAGAACTGGGACTACCGATGGCAGCAGGTCCCCCAGAGAGGTGAGCACCTTCTCAGTGAAGCCCTGTCTTTATACTGTCCCTACCACGACCAGTAAGGTCCTCTCTCTATACTGTCCCTACCAGTAAAGCCCTGTCTGAGGTGGATGTGTTTCTGTATGGTGGATGTGCGTTAGAGCTGTGTCTGTCAGGTGGATGTGCGTTGGAGCTGTATGTCTGTCAGGCGGATGTGCGTTGGAGCTGTCTGTCAGGTAGATGTGCATTAGAGCTGTCTGTCAGGTGGATATGCGTTGGAGCTGTCTGTCAGGTGGATGTGCATTGGAGCTGTGTGTCTGTCAGGTGGATGTGCGTTGGAGCTGTGTGTCTGTCAGGTGGATGTGCGTTGGAGCTGTCTGTCTGTCAGGTGGATGTGCGTTAGAGCTGTGTGTCTGTCAGGTGGATGTACGTTGGAGCTGTGTGTCTGTCAGGTGGATGTGCGTTGGAGCTGTCTCTGTCAAGTGGATGTGCGTCTGTCAGGGGGATGTGCGTTGGAGCTGTGTGTCTGTCAGGTGGTGGTGAGTTGGAGCTGTGTGTCTGTCAGGTGGTGGTGAGTTGGAGCTGTGTGTCTGTCAGGTGGATGTGCGTTGGAGCTGTGTGTCTGTCAGGTGGATGTGCGTTGGAGCTGTGTGTCTGTAACGTGGTCTCATCCCTCCTGAAGCCCTGAAGAGACACAAGCTGGCGGGGGACACGTCTGTGATGACGTACCGAGGACACGGCGTTCTGCACACGCTGATCCGCTGCAGGTTCTCCCCGGAGTTCACCACTGGCCAGCGCTACATCTACTCTGGCTGCTCCACGGGGAAGATCATCGGTGAGTCTCAACCCCGGTGTCCGCACAAGGGTCCCCACCGGCCCATGATTGGTCAGTCTCATGTCACATGTCGGTCAACACGGTGCCTGTTTGGCCGCCGTGGGCCAACGCTGAGACCCTGTTGGCATCTGAATGTGCATGCGCCATCCAGTCTTCTGCATTCATGTGGACATAAATGAGGGCGTGTGTGTGTGTGTCTGTCTGTCTGTCTGTGTGCGCTCGCAGTGTACGACGTGCTGACGGGGGCCGTGGTGTCGCGGCTGTGTGGCCACGACGCGTGTGTGAGGGACGTGAGCTGGCATCCCTACCAGGACAGCATCATCAGCAGCTCAGTGAGTAGACCCCCCCCACACGCCACACTCATTCACTGGGAAACCAGTCTATTGTAGAGCCCCTGACAACCCCAAATATCAACATGCACAAAGGACGTTAAGGTGAAGTGCATATTGTTCGTACGCTAACACATGTTAACATATTGTGATATTAGAAGTGTAAAGGCACATTTCCACTGGATGTGGAACGGCTGCAGATCCACTCCGCTACGGCGGCGGAGCCGATACGTATCAGTTATAATCAACGTGTGAGCGTCCACCGACTCCGGGTCCGCTGCGTCGTGGGTGCGGAACGGCTCCGTCATCCGCCAGCCCTCGCAAACGATACGCAGAGCTTCTATTTTTGACGGACGCCGGAGCACGCCGCATCACTTCAGCACAGAGCAGACCGGTTATATCGCGTGATTGTGCGTCAATTCGCGAGATCTCGTGCGCCCTCGGACAGCTGTCACAACAGACGGACCCGCAACGGAGCGGAGCACGGACGGAACCGGCATGTGTTGACGGAGTTGGGAGTATGTAGCCATTCCGTAGCGGAGCGGATCTGCAGCCGTTCCGCATCCAGTGGATGATCGGCGTAAGAGCTCTGACTCCCACCCAAGCCTCTCTCTTCCCCCTGGGCCGTCCGTGTGTCTCATCCTGCCTGGTTCTTGGTTCTGTTCCAGTGGGACGGAGCGGTGCGCATGTGGGAGCACAGGCAGACCCACCCCGTGGAGGAGCTCCGCCATCAGGAGTGAAGGAGCCCCGTGGGAGACGGAGGAGAAGGGAAGAGGAACCAGAGAGGGCGTCCTGGATGGCCCGAAAGGGAGGGCCAGTGAGCGCACGCCCTGAGGCTTTTTTAATGTTGTCGTTACCATGCCGGCCGTGAGTTCCTACCGAGGACCTCAAAGCATGATTGGGAGGTGCGTGATGAAGGGGGTGTTAACGTTGGAAAGGGAGGGCCTGTTGGGGGGGTGCCCCCCAACCTTCTCATCTGATCTCGGAGGAGGCACCTTTTGGCTTGTTCCTCACTGTACGTTCTCATGTTGGATGAAACAGGCCAGTGCTCTGTAATTTGGCTTAAAGTCCTGAATTTAAAATGCACTCAAGATGCTAGAGCCTTAACGAGTAGTGAAATAAGGTTTTCTTAATCATTTCTTTTTTTCTGGTTTTTGAAAAAAAAAAAATTACAGATTCTCCTGATTATTGTTAGGTGTACATTTATTGTGAATCATTTCTGGCAGTTGAAATTCTTAAAAAGCAATGATGACTATTTCTGTTGAAATAATGTAAAATATTCTCAGTAGTTAGTGGTCTCCTTCGGGGCTGATCTGGGAGCAGTATTACGAGCTTCATGATAAACGTCACCATGACAACATGGTTCCAGGAGAACGGCAGCCTGCGGTCAAGGATGACGCATGGGAACACGTTGAGGTGGTCAGATCCTGGCCAGGGGGGCTTGGATTACACACATGCACCCAGATCTGCCTTTGTGATATTAGGGGCATATCAAAATCCCTGTCTTAATAAAATCACTTTATATATCCATGGTATTTGCTAGTACTATTCCAAAGGGTATTTGTTACTGGTATTCCCAGTCACTAAGTCTGGCTGTCCACAGGCAACTGCTAGTCAAATGTTTTTTATTTTATTTTATTACATTCCCTAAATAGCCATGACCATTGTATTTATAAATGTGTGTGTGTGTGTGTGTGTGTGTGTGTGTGTGTTTATACATATTACGTTGTTACATATGTCATATATATAGAGAAGTTATATTTAATATAGGTAAATTAAATTGGTGAGTGATATCCTTCCACAAAGCTCAGTCTTTGAATAAAAAAAACGTATAATGTAAACTCTAAACCTCTGAGTAGATACATATATTTGGCAGTATTACATGACAGTGCATTACATACTACATTCAGTATCCTCAGTACTGCTGAGCCATTGGGCTGTTATGTGCTAATGTACTCCTGAACCAAAGCCTCCTTTCTGGAAGGAGTGGTTATCAATAGGAGGGCTGCAGAGCACCATCTCTCCTTCCAGCCGTGTGCTTCAGGGTGCCAGGGTGACACCCACTGAGGCCAGAAGGAGAACACCAGTAGAAGTTGACCAACAACGTCCAATTAAAGATTAAGACTCCTCGTCAAATGGTGACTTCTTGCCGGTCGTCAACTTGGGACAAATGACACAAAATGTCGTCAGCTGTGGCACATTGGGCTAGATTCCTGGTGACGATATGAACTGGTGGCCTGGTGTTCTTCACCACACCCCTGGCCAGGGCGTTGGGCAGCAGCCTGGCGAGGGCCCGTTTCCACCTGCCGCTTCCACCAGTGCGTTGGTTCTGTTCGGGCCTGTGTTGAGCCTCTGGGTGTCCAGCTGCAGCATCCGCACCAACAGGAACCACTGTCTGTACAGGTGTGTAAAGATGTTTCTATATCTCCGCTTTCTGTGTTTCCACAACTATTGCACCACTATTTTCTGAATGCTTCTGTAACGACTTGAAATGTACCTAGTACCCAAAGTATTTATTTTTAGGGCATTTAGCAGAGTAATGGTGACTACTCCTCGCCCCAGGCCTCACCAGTAGAACTTATCATGACTGCTTGTTTACACACTTGCCACAACGCCTTGAAACGGGCTGGTAAAGCTGTAAAGTAGTTGTGTAAGGTTGAGACGTGACTTTCTGAGAGATACCCGAAGGGGACTTTCAAACTCCAACAATGTTATTGCCAATCAAATTTTTATTTTGTAATTTGAACAGCCAAAAAAAAGGGATGTAGCCACAGGAGGCTAAAGTGAAAATGCAACAGACAGAAGGAGTGTGGTGTTTCACGCTTGTTGCATGAAGACACACCACACTGAATGTATCAAGAGACGTACAAAAGGTCTTGTGTGTCTGAACGGTGAGGGACGATTCTCAGTAGATGAGGGCCTTGGAGTGTCCTCTGGGCTTCATAATCTTGTCATAGTTCTTGTTGATGATGTCAAACAGCACCGCCTGTGGAACAGCGAGTGATTAAAGTCCAAATTGCATTCAGATCCTGGTCAGCTAACAACAGAGTCAAAGACGCATTGAGATGAAAATGTGAAAATATGAGGGTGGAGACGGGAACAGAGAGATGGATGATTCCAGCAGTTCCTTTCATCATCTATTGTAAAGTTCATCAACAGCTTCAAACAGGAAACGATATGTATGAATTAGCACAAGACCCTAACCCTCAATCAAAACATCTGCCCCACTTAGGGCAACATGCACTCCTAACAGATTCTCAGCCTCAAATGGAACATGTTTGGGTAATGTTGTCAATTCAAAAGACAGGATAGTTCACCTGGCATTCAAATGACTATATAAATGTTACTACACAACGTGTTCCATGTCTGCCACATAACCATCCAACGGCAGCAAAGTCTGGTGGAGTCTAAGTGCAGGAATAAAAGGCCAGGTCCCAGGTGTGATTTCCCCCCTGTGTGACTGATCAGAGGCCTTACGTATGTGTTGCGGATCTCCAGCACCACCAGGCGAAGCTCCGAGTACTGGTACGCATCTAGCTGGTGAACCAGCTCCCTGTAGTCCCCCTGGAATGTTCACCAACATCGGCACAGTCAGCAGACACACCCAACACAGAAATTGGACTCAACTGTCATGGAGCCACAGACATGTTTTGATGGACGACTGTTTCTAAGATCAAAAATAATGCCCAAACAAAAGCCAAATCCCTGGAAAGCATCCTGAAGCCCACATGTCAGCTGGATGCTCCCCGTGCTCACATTTGCATTGCATTTGCATAATGATCACAATAACATGTCTCGTTTTACAGGAAATGAGCAGTCAATGTAACCCGTCAACTTCCAGTTGGTGAGGTGTTTAGATACTGACCACATGGGGCTGCTTGGAGGCCTTGGCCACAGCGTCTCCTCTCTCGCTGTAGTATCTGGCAGAACAAAGACACGTTGACCAGCAGACAGACACCGTCTCACACATCAGTGGACACCATCTCGCATATCACATCAGTCACGCCAATCAACTTGATACAAACCGAGCCTCACTTTGAGATCTGGGTCTGGAAGGCCTCAATCTTAGTGCGCGTGCTGGTCAGCAGCTCAAACACCTTCTCCTGTCAAACATGAAGCCAAGCAACAAAATAAGCCTGCGTGTGCGAAGGACCGCGTGGAAAACGACAACCTTTTATTTGTTTAGTTACCGGTCACCAACCTGGACGGCCACGCCAAAATTGTCGCCATCTTCAATTTTAGGAATTTGCAGTTGCATCCACATAGAAACCTGCCAGCACAACATGGGAAGAGAAACACAAACAATTCAACCCTCGGTATAGGCAAAGCGAGTTTGCGCTGCCTGCAGTGGTACGGGGGGGGGAGGCGGGGAGACGGGCACAGTGTTTGAGGGGTGAGTTGTGAGTGACGGCGAGAGAGAAGGAGCTGCTGGCTGACCGTGTTGAGTTTCTCCTTCAGAGTGTTGAGCTGAGGCTTCACCTCCTTCAGGGCCTGCTCCACATGCTGGTTAGGGTAGATGGGGCCACACGGCGGGCCTGGAGGTACGACACAACACTCAGTAACAACTTCATGTCAGATGGAAACCGTCCATGCTTTCAGAGGTCACGAGACTTGACCTTCATCCTCCTCCTTGTCTTCCTTATCGCTGTCCTTGTCTTTCTTCCCTTTCTCTGCCGCCTCCTTCTGTTATGGGAGAGACGCTGGACACTTAGCAACCTGTCCAACTCGTACACATGATGTCCGTACAACCTGAGCATCATTCCACGTGTGGAGGGTGACTTTACCTCCTCTTTCTTCTTGCGCTTGGCTTCCTCCTTGACTGGATCTGGGACTGGGATGTCCAGGGGAACCTTCACCAGGTCAGGCCTGCTGAGGGCCGTCTTAGGACCAGCACAAACGTATTGTTATTAACCTAATGTAAATCCACCAACCTGACCCAATCAGGTAAATGTTCTGTGGTTGGATACCTTCAACAGCACATCCATCTCTGCAATGGTTTGTGGGAAATGTCTTGTGAGCAGGCCTTCGGCCTAGTAAGAAATAATGTGACGATTAAAATTAATAACACTTGCTATTCATGCAATATCAATGATTGTACAAATTTAAGTTTTGTTACGGCATGGTTACCTCTTTGGTCAGTTGCTGGCAGAAGTCGTCGACCTACAAAATGGTATGCATTATTACATGTTTTGACTATTAAAACTTTATTTAATGACAAAATCAGTGACACCTGCTGTGTTCTGTTGCAGACCATCATATGCGGTGGTGATGAAGACACGAGGAACTACAGACTAATAGGCGTCGTTTGAACACTGCAAGGCACATCTGTTGGCCCCTTAAGAGAGATGAATCCGCCCGCTGCTAAACTTGTGACGTTATGAGGAACATGTGAAAGTATGAGGAGTCCGAGCGGATCTCCTGGCGGATCTCCTCCACGCCTCGTGCCTGAGTCCATGCTCAGCTCGGTGGTCTTCTAACATCGGGGTCACATCAAGGTACCCCGAACATCATTTGATGAGAACTAGTGGAGACCACCTGTTGACTGTGACCTTAACCTCCCACTGAATCACACTATCTAGTAACAGAGTAACTCCTGGTCAAGAGGCTGAACGACAGACCAGTGGGTGGGATACCAGACAGGCAGGTGGTCTTCTCACCTGTTTCTTGGACTGGGGGGGCATCGCCAGAGAAGCCATGGCACCAGAAAGTTTCAGCAGTGTTTTCTCCAGCAGATGTAAGAGAACGGAGAGGGTCGACGGGTTGGTTTGGTGTCGCACACAACACGGAAAACTGCGGACTATTACTCAGCAGTAAAAACGAAAACGAAAGTCCCAACTGCCGAGTTTTCCCCGGAGGTCCGACTGTCTGGAGGACTCTGGGACTTGTAGTCTGGACGTCTGTGTACGTTCTGGGACTTGTAGTCTGGACGTCTGGTACGTTCTGGGACTTGTAGTCTGGACGTCTGTGTACGTTCTGGGACTTGTATAATGGACGTCTGTGTGCGTTCTGGGACTTAAATCAACACGTCTGTACGTCCTGGGACTTTTGTGCATAGTTTTTGTGTACGTTCTTGGCGCAGTCGCACAATTCAGCCCGACGACCCTCATTGATGACGACACGCCACAACCCGATGGTCCTTAATGATGACGACATGCCATAACCCGACGGCCCTTATTGATGACGACATGCTGCGCCTCACCTGGTTCTGTTTATCACTGCGCTATAGGGTGGAGAGTATATGTACCAACATTACAAATACAATACATCACACTATACTGTAAGAATACCAATCCAAGCATAACTACAGTATATTGTATCATACTTTGTGGAGAGGATGTGACACATCATCATGTGCCCACTAGATGGCGTTACTGCCCCTAGCGCAGGTCTCCACTGAACTATGTGTTGGTGGTCACTTTCAATGTCACTGAAAGTTGACATCACAGTCATTAGCAGTTCCACTTGCAATGATTGTAAATTAATTCAATGAATCAATCACTCAATCACTGTGTCCCTCAGGACAAAGCCGCACCGATAAAGAAACACTGGGGCCGATAAGCCCTAACAGATCTGTTAAATGGTATTCCAAAAAAACGTCAACACCTGAGAAACATTGATTTATTATTGTGTAATATATGGGGGGAGCTACAAAGGTCAGGGGTAGCATGAATGTTTTCATCTGGAATGCATGATAGAGGAGCAGTGTTGATGAGAGCAAATATCCACCAGTCTGGGTTCACAGAGTCCATTTTGAACACCCTATTGGCACAATCTGCAGTTTACCCTGGTGCATAGTTCAGGGTGAACATGCTGGTACCACCCCTGGGCCAGCTGTGCTTTGTATTTGAGTGATTGGCGGGGGAGTATCTGGTATCTGCTTTATTGGCATCATATCACCATATAAATATCAGTTATTATTGTCATCCTATCGAGAGGCCACATAAACGTAGATGGTTGACTGTCTGCTCTATGTGGAGTTTGATAGCAAACCAAACCATGCCAGCTCCTTTGTTTAAACACCTTCTTTGTTTTCTACCTCGCTCATTCAAGGAGAGTTGATTCAAGTCACGGCAAAGACTCAGCGTATATTATTGTTGGAATATATTTGTTTGGGCCTTTTATGGACAGGAAAGTGAAGGGAGACAGTACCTGTACCACACTGGTCACTGCAACAACACACAGCACGGTTACATGGGTGGAGGCCCACTGCAGTGTGTTTAACAACCTTGAGTTAAGAATCAGAAAACATGACGCCACACTATTTGTAAATGACAAAAAAAAAAGATCAACAGTGTTTGATCATTCATGATCAAGTTAGCCTTTGTAACGTGCCCCTGGCTGCTGTTATGAAATGCTCCGGACAAAGGTCAGACCCAGAGGAAACAAGTCGTTTCAGATAATACAATGTATGTAAAGGAAGGCTGTTCCAGTCCTCTGGGTTTGTTCATAGCGTAAAGGGTTACAAACAATTATCTCAGTAGGCCTATAACGTTGAAGAGTCTGCATTTATATCAGGGTTTTAGTTTCAGTGGTTCTACGTTAGTTTCAGTGTCTCCTTATGTAACCACTGACTTAACCCGCAGCTGGAAGGCCAAACATGAGAACAAAGATAGTAACAATGTTGGGCGTCACCGTGCACTAACATGCAGTCTGCTGGAAGATGTTTGTCTCCTCATCCTTCAGGCCCCGCGAGCGCCCCTCGGTGGCCTCTCTTACACCCTGCAGAACATTCAATGAATAGATGTATCATGTGGACTACGAGTTAATAAAGACTACAGTCTTCTCTAGTGTAAAGAAGGGTGTATGGATAGGCATTAAGGGGGCATTTAGCAGACGCTTTTGTCCAAAGCGACTTACAATCAACGTCACCACAAGTTATCCCACATTGTAGACCTGTCACATTTCAAAGTGTTTAGCCCACCTCAGTGACGCCAAAACTATCAATACTTTAGTTTACTGGGATCATATTGGCCTCTTTCTAACAGACCACCGTCCTGATCCCAGTGGATGATCCCATGTAAAACCCGGCAAAACTTGCATCAGCGGTGGGCGGTCTGATGGCTCCAATACAAACAGGAACATGGACCCGGTCTACAGACTGGCTCTCACAGTCGGGGACGTGAAGTCATCATAAGGACAGGGCCTCAACTTTTAAATGACATGGTATCAACTTCAGATGGTCTCAACTTCAGAGGGACAGGGTTTCAACTTCGGGAGGTTGCTGTGATTCCACGTAGCCTAACCAGTCCGCATTCCAGCCGCCGCTTCTCCTCACTCCGAGGGAACGTGTTGTCGTCCTGGTGGTTAGAGGGCTGTCCTGCAGCCTCGCTCAGTCCAGCAGGACCCCCCGGGGGAAGGCAGGGGAGGGAAGCAGTGCTTTGTGCTCCTCATTGTGCCGGGGACACCAGGGAGTCCCTCCTCTCAGTGGGGACAGCAGAGAGCCCGGTCGATGAGGACAGCTCTTTGTACACGTGTTACAAAGTGCAAGGTTCCTCTGCGGGCTGCGGATCTCTCCAGGACCTCCTCTCTGTGGACCAATCAGGCAGGAGATCAGAGATCACATCTCGACCAGATCACATCTAGGTCCCTGCTGGTCTGGGTCCCGCAGTTAGACCGCTCAGAGACTAGTCAGCACGATGTCCAGCCTGTTGTTGACTGTGGTACGGAGGTGAGTGGCCCTTTGTTACAATGAGATCAGTATGTTTAGTTTAACCGTGTCTCTCTGAATCAAGCCGGTGATAACACTTCATGCCTGGTTTCGTCACGTCGAAGTAGTTTCTATATGTCTGCAGTACTAGAGAATGTAATGGAAGTTGAATGGACTTTAGGAGCTCCAAACCAGACGGACCTGATCCACAGCAGGGCTCTCTTTGCGCCGCCTTTCTTTAACTCTTTTTGTTTGTATTTAGTTTGTCTGTTTGTTTCTGTTGGTGTCACATTATGTGGGCATCATGTGCCCTTGTAGCCCATCTACATGTGGGTGAACATTACAATAGGAGGACAAATACACTCGCTATTCCATTTATAACACAGTACAGGTCTTTGTTTCAAGCTGGTGTTTAAACACAGCTCCCGGCACGGCTTATCCCCAGCATGGCCATACAGTAGGACTGGAAGTCTGCCCTACTGTCTGTCTCTAGGTCTATTCCTGTGTAAGTCTGTCTGTCTCTAGGTCTGGTCCTGTGTAAGTCTGTCCTACTGTCTGTCTCTAGGTCTGTTCCTGTGTAAGACTGTCCTGGTGTCTGTCTCTATGTCTTTTTTTACTGTGTATATTAGTCCTGCTATGTGTCTCTAGGTCTTTTAATGTGAAAGTTTGCCCTGCTGTCTGTATATGGGTCTTTTACTGTGAAGGATTGTCCTGCTCTCTGTCTCTGGGTCTGTTACTGTGTAGTGATGTTGAGCGACTGATCTCACAGGGTGTTGCGTGGCCTTTGCCCGCCGCCTCATAGTGCGAGCTGATTGGCTCGGCACTCTAGAGGTGTGTTAGCTGACATGAAAATCAGAAGCTGTAATGAGGCTCAGCTGGAAGACAGAAGTGTCTGTGTCCGTCCTGATTGGAGAGGACGAGCCGGGCGCATGACCCTGGTCATGAGCTCACCCGGTTCCGTTGGGGAGGGTCAGCCACACCGCGCACACACACACACACACACACACACACACACACACACACACACACACACCTGGTGTGACTGGCATCCACCAGGCAGCAAAGAGGGTGTGTGTGTGTGTGCATGTGTGTGCTTTGTAAGTTTCTCTTCTTTCTGTACTTTGCGTTCGTCTTTCTGCTCCCCCGCTCTTTTGCTGGCATCGCGGACCCCTTCTAGATGAATGCAGCGTTGCTGTCACCACTGAAAGAGTCAGCATGATCCACCATGTGTGGGATCTCAACACAGCCCACTCCCACTGCTGACTGTCAGCGTCTGGTCCCGCCTGCTCCACGGCCCACCCAGGACGCACCCCCCCCCCCCGTCCGTCCGTCCGTCCGTCCGTCCGTCACGAGAACACGCAGAGTCTCCTCTGTGAACACCACCTCCTGTTGCACGCGTGGGACGGTGACCCCTGACCCTCGGACCACCTCCTGGTTCTCTGGAGGTCATCCGGACTCCACATCGTGTTAGAAGCCCTCCGGTGGTCTCGCGGTTCACCTCCATGGCACTTTAGTGAAGACCACGACGTGGGCGTGGATCATGACGCGTGGAACAGGAACACGGACGCTAGCAGTTAAATATGTAATCTGTGTGAATATTTATGTTCCTCTCGTTGGTCAAGTCGCTTTGAATAAAAGCGTCTGCTGAATACCCTAAATGTAAATGTAAATGGTCATTCAAATCAACGGCCCATCACATTTGAATGCCATGCTCTCCGTTTGCCATGGAGTCATTTCCTCTGGTCATTCCTTCTAGTGATGTAGTAATGTGTTAACAAAAGAAACACAATGAAGGCAGTGGTTTTAAGAGTTTTTCCACATATTGCAATGTAATGCTTTGATGGAGGTAAAACAACAGAGTTGTTTTTAGTTCTCAGGCCTGATGGAGTCACCACAGGTCCTCTGCGAAGCTGCTGGTGAAACACTGTTTCGCTGGTAACTTGAGGCTTTAGTTTAGACTTCCTCCATCACTAGGCCCTCGGGTTCATGAAAATAACCCAAAGTGAATGGGGTATCTCCAGAACTATACATGTAATCATAGGACCATCATGATCATGGTTGAATTAACCAACGTGGATGCTGCAGAGTGAGCACAGATGGGACCCGGGAAGGTTGCATTTCCAACTGAAATAAATGGCCACGGATCCATCATGCGCTGGCTGCCCTACAGACCCATTAGGCCAAGCCCAACATCTGATGAGATTTGATGCCAATAAAGTGAAAGCATCTTAATCTCCTGGTGCTACACTCTTTGGACTGTAATCTCTCTGCCAGTGGCGGTCTTTAGACTTTACTTTACACAGCCGAGGTCAAAATCCAGAACTTTCCGTTGTGAATCAATGGTGTGGGACCCGGAGAAGGATTTATTATTAATAGGAGTCGCGTGAATGATTGAGCGTACTGACGTGCTTCAGAGGTCTGCTAGGTCGTCCTCTCATGGTTAAACACGCCGCTCGTCCCGGCCTCATGCTCATGTGTGCTCTTCGACAAGAGGTTGGCCCCTGTACACGTGTGACGTGCATGCACGTACATTGGACAATACTGCTCTCTGCAGCCCCACAAGGGAGCTGCCCTGCCCCTCCACCCATCAAGGCCTTGCCATTACTGTATACGAGTGATAAAGTGATAAGGAAGCTGCAGGAAGTTAAAGGGGGTCACACCCTCTTGGTCAATCCCAGGGTAAGATGTGTGTATTTGGAGATGTGCTTGCAGCCTGGTGTCGGCGTACCGCAGGGGGTCCGACACGTGAAGTTCTACTCCCCTAAAAGCTTCTCGTCTGGGGGGGGGGTTTGGCTTTCCTTGCTGTGTGAACCAGCTGAGGGAGAACTGACCTGCATCCCGAACACTCTGCTCAGCGTTCTACTACCAGTGCGAAGAGCCACAGCCCTTGCATTGGTTTGATTCATTAATGCCACATTCACCACATTCACCAACCGTGGTCCCTGTGCTCCTCATTTACATCTGCAGGACATCCCCCCCTCCCCTGTCCCTGGTATCTCTTGTGTCCCAGCTCACGTAATGCATACAAAATGTTCACGTCGAGTGTCTGGACACCAGATATGGTTATGGGTTCACATGTCTGAACTCTGTTGAGATATGTGTTAGAATTACAATGTAATGTTAGAATTACACTTTTGATCCTGTGAGGGAAATTTGGTCTCTGCGTTTAACCCAATCGTGAATTAATGGAATACACGCACACAGTGATGCTGAGGCACACAGTGATGCTGAGGCACACAGTGAGGAGAAGCGCACACTAATCCCGAGGCAGTGAGCTGCCTGCAACAGCGGCGCTCGGGGAGCAGTGAGGGGTTAGATGCCTTGCTCAAGGGCACGTCAGCCGTTCGTACTGGTCGGGGTTCGAACCGGCAACCCTCCGGTTACGAGTCCGAATCCCTAACCAGTAGGCCGCGGCTGCCCCTGAAGGTTTACCGGTCTTTTGTGGTGCAGAGTGGTTGCTGTTGGTGTCCATCGGGGTGTATGGGAAGGCCCTCTTGTCAAACCCACCTGTCTGTACTGTGTCTGAATGGGAAGGTCCTCTTCCTCTGCCCCTGTCTGTGTCTCCACTGTGTGGTGGTCCTCTTCCTCAAATCCAGTTTGAATTCTCCCTCCCAGGCATGGCAGCCGCGGCGTGGGCCTGGGGGCTCGCTCGCTGGCCTCCGTCCCCTCGCTGCCCCCTGCTGTGGCCCAGTTCGTCAAGGAGGCCGTGGAGGAGTGCAAGCCCTCCAGGGTGCATGTGGTGACGGGCACGCCCGAAGAAGCAGCCAGCATCTTGGCCGGCCTGGAGAAGGACGGCATGATGAAAAAGCTTCCTAAATACGACAACTGGTGAGCGTTGAACACACAGCCCTTTAAAATCCCGTAAAGTGGCTATAAAATGTCCCCACAAACATTACTCCTCCATGACCACGTCATGCCTTCAAGCTGCAGGTCACGGGATGACGACTTCTCGATACACTGCCAGTGTTTGTCTTTATTCTTTATTTCAACATTTTATTTGATAAAGTCATCACTTTCTGAGTGCTCCGGTGTGCGGTGCTGCAACTTCTCAGCATAGAGACGACCACGACCTTAGGCCACTGCATCCACTAACCCAGTCTGTGTGTGTACCCCCTCCCAGCTGGCTGGCACGGACCGACCCCAAAGACGTGGCCCGCGTGGAGAGCAAGACGGTGATCGTGACCCAGAAGCAGAGGGACACGGTTCCCATCCCCAGCGGGGGGGCTAAGAGCCAGCTGGGCAGCTGGATGAGCGCCTCGGACTGGCAGACCGCCCGGCAGGACCGCTTCCCTGGCTGCATGGCAGGTAGGCCGGCCGGCCGGCCCGCCGGCCCGCCCCTCCGGCGTCTCCGTCTCCCGACAGAACCGTCCCGTGGGCCTCGCTCACGGGCCACCGGGGGCGGAACCAGTGCCTGTGATCAGTGGCGTATGATTTGTGAAATTGTAGTAGTGTGTTTTTTTTTGGGGGGCGGGGGGGCATGGGAGTCACACAATAAAGTACCTCGCACTCCTTCACGAGCATGCGGTTTGACTCCTCAGAAGAGCGTTCATTTAAAGTCATGCATTCTTTTCTGATGACTATTTAGAAAGATGAGCAGCGAGGAAAGTCGTTGGTCTTTCTTTGCGAGTCGTGTTTGGACGGTGTGAGAATGTTTGCACAGTGTTAAGGTGGACCTGTTTTGAAACTGTTAAACTGGACCTGTTTGGACAGTGTTCAGCTGGACCTCCATGTTGACTGAAGCTTGCTGTGACCCCACGCAGGTCGGACCATGTACGTCATCCCCTTCAGCATGGGCCCGGTGGGCTCCACGCTCTCCAAATACGGAGTCCAGGTACAGGGTCTGCTCAGCACTACACTGCAAACACTGTACTCCGTACTCTCACCACACTACAAACACTATACTCTCTAGTCTCACTACACTGCGCTCAGAATAGCGGTGGCTGGATTAGAGCTAATTAAAAGGAAGCGGCCTTTAGAATGTCAAACTTTATGACAAATAATGGCCTCCTGTTTCCATTGTTATCCAAGTTATCTCTCTCACGCACTGTTTGAAGAAGAAGAAGAAGAAGAACTCTTTTGATCCCGTGAGGGAAATTTGGTCTTCTGCATTTAACCCAATCGTGAATTAGTGAAACACTCAGAACAAAGTGATGGTGAAGCACACACTTAAACCCAGTGCAGTGAGCTGCCTGCAACAGCGGTGCTCGGGGAGCAGTGAGGGGTTAGGTGCCTTGCTCAAGGGCACTTCAGCCG
>JAOPUI010000098.1:10421871-10434463 GCA_027123135.1 Urophycis floridana | reverse complement strand
AACCCCACGCACACCCCCCCCCCCGCGCGCCGCCCGCCATGTAAACTATTTCACTACTATTTCTACAACCATGCCATTTTCAGAAGAGGTGGTATTTTGTAACAGAGTAACATAGAGAGGAAATCACCACAAGCAGCTAAAAAGATTTGTCAGGTAACTTGGCCCACGCAAAGGAAGGTGAGCTGGGCGGAGCCAGTGGCACAGCCCCGCCCACAGTGACATCATGGTTCTGACCGGCTTGTGTCTCCCTGTCAGGAGGCTCCTCCCCCTGCGCCCATCCCAACTCCCGCTTCTGCACCCCGGCCTCCCAGTGCCCCATCATCGACCCCCAGTGGGAGAGCGAGGAGGGCGTGCCCATTGATGCCATCATCTTTGGGGGCAGGAGACCCGAGGGTCAGTAGGTTTCCCAGTATACACTGGTTCCAGTTTGTCTCACTGCTGTTGTGTTTTGCTCCCACAGAACAACTCACTGAGTTTGACTGACGTACTGTGATGACGTGTTTCAGCAGGTGGTTTAAATAGTCATGCATGTATTTGTGATGACTTGTGATGATGGTGCTGGAGATCTTTGGATTGGGAGTGGAGCAACCTCTCAAATGCCTCTGTGGGCCTCTGTTGAATCTGTATATTTTACACACAACCGAACCAAACCTCCAGTGACATGGAGGTTGACTGGGGCCCCATGAGGTGATGTTTGACGAGCTGATGTGAGAAGTTTGATGTTTCCTCCTGCAGGCGTGCCCCTGGTGTACGAGGCCTTCAACTGGCGCCACGGGGTCTTCGTGGGCGCCGCCATGCGCTCCGAATCCACAGCCGCTGCTGAGCACCAAGGTACACTCACACCGACACACACACACACACAGACACACACACACGCATGCACACAGACACACACGGTTTATATTGGAGCGTCTAGCGAGTTTTCTTTCCAAAATAAAAGCGCCTCCTCCTCCTCCTCCTCCTCAAGGCAAGGCCATCATGCACGACCCCTTCGCCATGCGGCCGTTCTTCGGGTACAACTTCGGCGACTACCTGGCCCACTGGCTGAGCATGGAGACCCGCAGGGCTCCCACCCAGCTGCCCAAGATCTTCCACGTCAACTGGTTCCGCAAGGACCCCTCCACGGGCTCCTTCCTCTGGCCCGGCTTCGGGGACAACGCCCGCGTCCTGGAGTGGATCTTCCGGCGCTGCGGCCGGCAGCGGGAGGACGAGGCTGCGCGGCGCAGCGTGGTGGGCTGGCTGCCGGAGGCCGACGCCATCGACCGCAGCGGCCTGGGAGGCCAGGTGGACATGGACGCCCTGTTCCACCTGCCCAAGCCCTTCTGGCAGAAGGAGGTCCAGGAGCTCCAGGCCTACTTCTCCCAGCAGGTGGGAGCGGACCTGCCCGCCCAGGTGGAGGCCGAGCTGAGGGCACTGGAGGACAGGGTCCGGGATTAGCGTGGGTAAGCGCGGGTGCAGGATTAGCTTAGCTTGGTAGCGGGCTGGGGGTGGAGCTAGGTGTCTGGTGAACGACATCACAGTAACAATGCAGTAAGGTGTGAGGGTTGTGTTATTTTTAGAGGGGGAGGGGAAGAAGTGACGGTCAGGCTGTGCTCGGTCTGAGGTGGGGTCCCTTGTTGGTATGACCCTGTCACTTATCTATAGGGTTGGGGGACCAGGACCACCACTCCTCATGTTTACAAGCTATCAGCCAAAGATTTTATTGGTACAATTCTGAAAAAAAACACACACACTTTTTTATTTAGGAAGACACTGTGTCTGAAATGGCATTTATAGTCTTATTTGACAGAGAATAATGCAATGATTATGTATTTTGTTTTACCTCACAAATCAATGTGATTTCAGATGTTTACACACATATTATGTGAACTGTTGGACCAAAACAAACGTTTGATACTGACAATAATTATTTTAATTGAAATGTGAGTGTTTTTTTTGTGTTCAATAAATCACCTCAACTTGGAACTGTTTCCAATGTGGTCTACAGTGACTTCCTCATTTAGAAGCTCCTTTTGTTACAATATAAAATTAAGTTAAAATGAAAGAAGTTTACGAGTGGCATATCAAGGCATTTACTTTTTTCTATTTCATAATTATCTTAACAATGCTGAATTTGCACCTGGGTACTTGATCTATATTCAGCCATTGAAGTGTTATTGGTTTAGATTGATTCCCTCCCAGGTAATTGGAGGGAGACTTTCAGAATTCAAAAGGAGGAGTGTTGAGTCCACTCTGACTGGATGTAACTGTGATCGTAATGCTCACCTGGCTGCTGTACAGCACTGACTCTGTTACAGAGGTCTCATCAAAAATATGCAAGCTTCACTTCTCGCCACCAACTTCCCTCCACAAGTGTGTAGAGCATTTAGTGTGTAGAGCATTTAGAGTATGGAAGCATGAATGCCTCCAACAAACAGGAAACCCTGTGGTTTCCTGTTTTTCACCCAGGCCACTCCCTGGACACACCCCCCAAAATCATCAGGGTGTGCAAATGTGTGTATGATCTGTGTCATGAATAACAGTAGCTGAACTGTTATTGCTTTCTGATATCAAGCTAAACGTATCCACGTTCTTTATGAGTATGACGTACATCACTGCCACTTAGATATAGATGTATTTTATTGCACCAAATGCAAAACTGCAATGCACTATGGGTGATGTCTGGGGTGACCGTCATTCTCTCTCAGCCCTCAGCCCGACTCCCTGAACCCTGCGAGGGCAGAGTTTGCTTTGGTTTTCCAGAGCGAACAAGTCTTAAAATGGCGGCAGAGATTAAAGCAGGGTGAGTGGAGGGTGATAGCCCTCATGGAGGCTTCTGGGCCTAGACCAGCTCTACATCTCCAGACTCTCAATCCAAACCTGGCCTAAAGATAATGAGAGCAAAAAACTTAAGACTACTTGAAATTCAGTCAAACATTGTTTTGGTAAGGAACATAAACACATCTGTGGCATTCCTACTGTGCATCTCTGTGTATGATATTCAAGTATTTTCTTCAGGTTCTTTAGAACAAAAACATGGAATGTGTGGGTGATCTAAGCAGCCTCACCTGGCCAGGGGAAAAGGGGCATTTAGCAGAAGATTTTGTCCAATGCTACTTACAGTCAGTACATTTGTGGAATTCGACATGTGGACAGTTGGAGGAGGAGGGAGGATCAAGGGGATCGAACAGACGACCCTATGGTTTGTGGACGACGTGCTCTGTCCACCCGCTCTACCCACTGAGCTACTGCCGCCCGAGTCACGCTGATTGGACTGGGGCTGCTGAGGCTGCACACCTGTGGTGCATTTAAACACTGAAGGCACACAGGATACAACCCTCATCACCTCACAGCTCAGGGAGAGCTCAGCAATGAGCAATGAACACCGGGCCTTTGGCCAACTCTGCAGTGCAGAATAGAATGAAACAAAATACAAAAAAAATACAAACTACACAACAACAAAATATAAGAATATGAGGGCCTCCTGGACCTATTTTATACAGTCTGTTATAGTTTTTCTCGATTGCTTTGATGCAGCAGTCAACTCAAACTCCACATTTTCAAAACAGTCAACACACAGGCCGAAAAAGTGGCACTCCTGGTCAAAATGACACATTTTGTTTGCAAAAGGCTCTAACCGGGACAAAACATTTAACATATGCAACAAGAGCTAATTTTGCCTTCAACCACCACAACTTGCAAACAAGTGTATGAGCTCTTCCAATCAACCATTACACAGTGGACAAAAAAATACAAAATACAGCACTCAGTGCGAATCAGTGCACCATTGCTTGTCATTGTAGCCTTTACGTAGCTTTCATGCCAGTGCCTTTTGTTGTCAAATTTGCCTTCTTGCAAAGAATTGGATCCAGAATCAGAAATGCTTTGAAGCAAATTCTATTGATTTCATTGATTTTTTTTTGTTTTTCAAACTGTGGCTGAAACTGAAATACTAAATATAACACAAAATACATGTAAAGGGGCATTTATATCCTTTCTGTTCATACTGTTCTTTTTCCACTGTCAATACTCACTACTGTTTGCACTATCTATATGCTTACTTATGCTGCTATTCCTATAACAGTAGATTCCGACATTGCACATTGCATATTTAATAGGGACCGACCCTGTGAAGCAGAACAAAGGTCCCTTTTGTTTTTGGTCCGTTTATTTGTTGTTATTATTATTATTATTTCAGGGATCTTTGACGGTGATTTGCACTATCTGAACATATACGAAAAGTCAAATTTTTTTGGGCAAAGATGTCAGGCCTGGTGAAAAATTCTATTTTTTATTGTCTTATAATTTTTCATGTTAGCTGTGGAAATATTTACTTTCAGTATGAGGAATGTCTTGTCCTGTTGTGCCCGTGCACCTTATCTGTTTCACCCTTGGGAGGGTGAGAAACGTCCTCTCCATTCCTCTGTACGTCTCGCCATGTGAAGGAATTGACACTAAAGCCACGTTGACTTCTAATGTTGCTCTTCATGGGGGCGGACGACGCGCTGGGCGTGAGATGAAATGTCTGCGTACACGGTGGCGGGCTCCTCCGCGGGCCGAGCCGGGCCAGGCCGGGGCGCCACAGACCGCCTGCTGAAGTCGACCACTCCGTAGTGGATTTCCTCCTCCGGTGGCCCGGCGGCCTGCTCACCCACCGGCTTCTGTGGGAGAGCATGCATACGACAAGAGGACAGTGAACACTTTGTTCCCACAGACTTACGACTCACCCGTTTTAACACTGCAGTCCCTTACTGTGGTACCCGAGTGCACCCCACCCATTATTTTAAGTACTGTCTACCAGCACAATATGTTAACATGTGGGCTGTCATGTCAGTTATTATCCTCCAGGTATCTGTTGGTGTTGACTGCTCCCCTGCTTCTGTTTGAGACCATCTAGACATGTAGTTGTTGTGAGTTGATGAACGGTGCACACACTCCACAGAGTAAAACTAATTTTGAATGGGAAAAGAATGAACAGTTTCTGATAAAAACTGCAGCGATAGAAACTGTCTCTACGTACATTTACAATCCAAATGCGTTTCGCTTTAGTTTCCTGGCATGTGTTCTGTGCTTGAATTCCATTCACACATGACATTTGTCATATGGAATATATTGCAATATTGTATTGCAAAGGCGAAAATGTTTTATTTTAATCATGCCTGCAAGTTGGTCTATTATTTAATTTGACAGGAAGTCTTTCAGTCACGGGATACACTTAATGTTCAAATGTTTGAGAGTGCAGACAATGTTCAGTAACATACAGTGTTCTAAAACATGTGGATGAGCTCAAGGTCCACATTGAAGTCTAAAAGTAGCTTTGTGTTCAAAAAGTAGTATATCAATTCAGTGAAATGTTGAATAGAGGATTTTTAGTGGATTAAGTAAGGTATTTCTACTTTTAAGTGTAGAATGTACTAGAAGTGTAGAAGTATTTTGTCCATCATTGGTTCCTACCTTTGTCTGCTGCAGAGTTGAAGGTTTGGACCGTAATGACCTAACCCTTGAGGGCAGGGTGACAATGTTAGACCAGACTACTCATGTTGGATGGCTTCATCTCGTGTCATCATTGTAATATGCAACATACTCAAACAGTCCCTTTCATCATGAGACCCAGACGACGCCTAACAGTTGATCAACAGTACCGCAAGGTTTGAAACATGACATTCTCAGAGGGAAGTGGCCACTGAGCTTGGAGAGCCTGTCATCAGCAGGTTACAACACAGATACAGAGAATGTAGGCAGCCCTTCGTCTTCTTCTTCTTCTTCTTCTTCTTCTTCTTCTTCTTCTTCATTGTGAACAGTGCAAAACCGGATGATGAATGCCCCTAAACCCCAGGCACATTTAAGGGAGGTGAGAGGCACCCGAGTGTCCCGTCAGACCATTCAAAAACCATTCAAACTGTTTACATCAGTGTGGTCTGCGTGCCAGACGACCTGCAAGGGCACCTGACCGCACCACCAGGCACAGGGGTCATCGTCTTGCATGGGCAAGGGAGCATTGCAATTTCCCTCAGGGATCATTAAAGTATGTCTGTCTGTCTGTCTGTCTGTCTGTCATTTTCGGTGGATGCATCATTAATCCAGTCAGTGTGCTCCTGCATGAACAACACAGGCTTAATTTCATCTCCATAGACGACAATGCTCCAGCTCATCGAGGTCGCATCATTAGGGAACGGCTGCTGGAGACTGGGGTACCACAAATGGAGTGGCCTGCACTTTCTCCAGACCCGAGTCCCATAGAAAACCTATGGGATCAGCTGAGTCGCTGTGCAGAGGCTCGTAACTCTGTACCCCAGAACCTCAGTGAGCTGAGGGCCGCCCTTCAAGAAGAGTGGGATGCCATGCCTCAGCAGACAAGTCGACATGTGAACGCAGGAGATGTCATTGTCAAGCTGTAATTGTTGCTCAAGGGCACATGAGCACCAGTGTTGGGAGTAACAGTGTTTAAATTTCACCCGAAAACTAAATATCCCCAAATTTTCTGAGCAGTGCATATCTGTGTATATAGTGTATATCTATAGCAGGTTATATAGATAGTTAGATGATGTACTTTGTGATATAGTGTGTGTGATTTACTTACAGGACGAAGATCAGACAAATAAAGCAGATGGCTGCAATGATTCCCCCAACTATCAGAAGGACATTCTCTCCTGTAGGAACGGAACATTGTCCATCATTGAGTTGAGGCTGTGGGGATATGTTTGGGTTAGGTGTTATAGTTGGATAGTTATGTTTGTAAAGAAGGTTATTGTTACCGGAGTTTGGGACGCCGATAGAGATCTGTGGGGATGTTTGGTTTCCTAAGGCATTTTCAGCGACGCAGTAATATGTTACTGGGTTTCTGGACACAGGGAAATTGAGCAGAGGTCCCTTGGACACTTCCTGGAAGCCGCGCTCTGTGCTCATGAACCATGTCACCTGGTGCACGGGGGGGTTGGCTCTGCTGGTGCACGTCAAGTTGACCACGGCGCCGGGTTCCGCCGCGGGGGGACTGGCGGAGGCCAGGGTGTCCTTCGGGGTATCTACAGGAGCACAAGATGAGTCTTGGAGCACACAGACTACAGTTTCAGCTTCAAGGGATGGGATTCAAATGCAGAAGTGTTGATGGGAAGGCTTCTCGCCCCACTGCACCGTCCGGGGGAAACTCACAGGAAACGTTGAGCGTGACGTTGAACTGGGTTCTCCTGGGGTCCTGCCCAGCCCCCCAGGCCACCGGGTACTCAGCCGAGCAGGTGAGGTGGAGCCCGTCGTGTCGGTCCGAGAGACAAATGGTCTTCCTCAGGGTCTGAACGTCGGGCCTTTCGTCTACCCCTGGATCCACTCTGCCCTCGGCTCCTCCCAAATGAGTCCACTTCAGGAGAGGGGGCTCGGTGGGACAGGGAACCACAGCCCGGCAGGTCAGTGTCAGATTGTTCCCATCTCTTTGGGTGCCCTCCATCCGTATGGAGGGTGCTGGGGCTGAATCTACGTTGTCGTTTTCAAGAAACATCTGTATTAGGTTGAAATGTAGCGTTCATATCCACATGAATGCAGAATGTTCAGTGTTTACCAGCATATTCCTTGTTGAGTGGGAAGGCACTGTGTGGTCATAGTCCATAAGTATTAGTATGATATCATAGCATGGTTAACATAGTTAAAACACTTTTTAAAGTGAATTGAGAAAAGGTTCAGTTGTATGGTAGCCATACTTTAATGAATGACCAAGTCAGGAAAAAGCCGAAAATCAATAGTCAATAATATTATGCAAAAAATTATAATAATTATAATAATATTAGTATAATATAAGATAGAGTGTAATATAAGATAGAACATAAATAGTTATCTTACCGGAAACTGTTATTTCAAGTGCATTGCAGATGTCAGTAGCAAAAAATGGTTTGTTCTCCACTCTGAAGTAATACATGCGAGCATTGCTTGAGGTCATGTTGTAAAAAACGGATGTACAATTTTTTTGTGTCATATTTCCAATGATGGCTATTGAATTATTATTATTGGTGTTGCTGCTGTTAAAAATCACACTGTATTTGTTGTGTTTAAAGTTGTGGGTATCTTTTAACCATACTCCAAAAATGGGTCCTGGTTGGATCTTGTCTGGAGGTTTGTACTCAAATGAACATGAAATATGCAAACAAGTGCCACTCAATGCTTTTAGTCTGCTTGGCAGCGTTGTATTAAGGGCTGAGGGCTTATCACAGGATCCCAAGGCTCCTGCAATACAAGCATTTTTTTAAACATATAAAATGGCACTTAAAATACAACCTTTTAAGACACGTCGGTGGCCATGCCAATATGTAAAAACATTTTCAATACTTGGAACAAAATATTCACACAGAAACAAGAGTCCAGCTCACCCGAAATGAAGAGGGCGTTCAGCAGTACATCAAACACTATCATTGTGTTGTTGTAGTAAACCTTGCCAGCTAAAGAAATGTTAGAGTTAAGGTACATTTGTTTATTTTTTATAACTGGACAGGAATAAGGTACCTACATCTTCCTGCTACAAATACAACAAATAGCCAATATGGTAATAAAGTAGGCTACATGGTACAATAAAAATAACTACAACAAGCATTAAACTGTTTATTCAATGACTCACTCAAAAGTGATACAAATTATATTTTAAATCCTTACCGACAAAAATAGGTGTTTTTCCACAGCTGACACCCAAGGGAGACTTGACATGTGTAGTAAAACCGGAACAACTAAGATAAGCAGCCTTCTGCAAGCAATCCTTTAAACATAGAAGTGCAGGGCTTGCGGAAAGCAAGAGGACTCAACGGTTTGAACTTCCTTTTTTGGTAACCAAATAAGTTGTTGCATGCATAGACCGCCATCACATCACTCTCTACCACATCACAGTCAACTAAATTAACAGAGGCACCATAGCCAAAAAGCAGACTTGGTTTGTAGTCATGCTCAAAACCCTTTTTTGTCTTTGGATTAGTTTGGACAGCAGATGTAGAAATAGCCTTCAGGGCTTTCCAACTCTCAACTAGTTCTAACATAATCAATCTGCCACTGAAAACTAAACATAAAAGTCATGTTTTTGTTTCGCTCAGGGACACAGACAGGGACACATAGTGCTCCATCTTACAGGGCCCAAAATATTAAAGTAGGGTCCTCCCTGCTCCTGTCTTACGGGGTCCTAAATATTAAAGTAGGGTCCTCCCTGCTCCTGACTTACGGGGTGCTAAAGTAGTAGTTACTAGTAAGTAGTAACTAGGAGTAGTAAGTAGGAGTAGGAAGTTAAGTCGTGCACAAGGCCACTTTAATGCACGGGCTTATGTTCAGGGACCTCCCATGTTCAGGACTGCTGAAAATTTCGTATCGTTTTGTAACTCACTCTAATCGCACGTTACGTGCGATTAGAGTGATTAGCGCGAACCCTCCGGAGGCCGGCGGCGGTGGCGCGGACCCACCGGAGGCCGGCGGTGAAGGCAGAACACCTTGGACTCACGGAATGCCGCTGGGACCAGGACCTCAGGGGAGGCTGAGGCTGCAGACTCAGGGGGCGGAGCCTCTGGAGCGGCTGCAGACTCAGGGGGCGGAGCCTCTGGAGCGGCTGCAGTCTCCGGGGGCGGAGCCGCCAGGACCGCCTCCAGCGAACGAGGAGTGGGCGTGGGCCGGACTGCAACCGGCGTGCGAGGAGCGGGCGTTGGCTGGACCTCCCCATCTGGGGACAGCTGCGGCCCAGCGGGAACAGCAGGGCGCTGCGGCCCAGCGGGGACAGGAGGCCGCTGTGGCCCAGCGGGGATAGGAGGCCGCTGCGGCTCTTCCTGGTAGTGAGGGAAGACAACCCGCCGTCTGAACCACTCAAACAGCGTGATCATCTCCCCTCCAGTGTCAGTCACAGGGGCCAGCAGAGCTGCGGGCTTGGTGGCCCGTCTCGCCCGATGGTTCACGGCCTCACCGAGCCTGTGTGTCCTCTGAAGTCCCTCCCAGCTGCTGTTGGAGGCCTTGGCAGCCAGGTACCTGCACAGTGAGGACACGTACAGAACGTGACGGTTGTGTCAGGGCTTGCGTTGACAGCTTTAGCCTTTCCTTAACACTGTGTGTGTGTGACTTCAGAATCTCCTGAAGACAATCAAAACACCATTTGGCTACATGCAGCGACTGCTTCTCTTCATTGTTCAGTCGACCCAAAAAAAAGGCTACCTGAAAAAAAACCCTGCCACAAAATGTGCTCATATTGTGACAGAAATGTGTCAAAGACACCTCCGCCCCCGCTTTAACCCTTTCACTGAGTGAGTCATGCAGGGGTCAGATGACCTCGGCTACATCGATTTGTTTCAGAATATCATTCAGCCGTTGTGCTGATGAAGTACACAGATAGAGAGTGAAAGGCAGCCAGTTAGTGTTCCACCAAGCATGACGATAGCATCCACTGCTCCATGTGCACATACTTTCTGTCCGATCCGGACCACAGATTGGAGAGGCCATAAAACGTTCCTCTGCAGTCAGGCTAAGGGAAGATCCCAGGCCCAATATGCAAGTACTAATCACACTGACTAAGTTTTTTTTTCTGCATCGTCAACTCAATGTGACCGTAGGAAAGCTGATTCTCAAGTAGTGATACCACAAGTCAAGCCGACCCAAACAGGCACAATTTGCACTTGTGGTACCTACCTGAACAAATGACTGGCTGGCATACATTATCAGCCGCTGGCCTCATGAATTGCTCCAAAGTCTACTTGGACAAAAGATGAGGAGTTGTTTACAGCCCGCCTTGGACTTTGGATCGACTTATGATCCCTTAGCGTTTAATGTTGTACGGCCAGCCTAGTAACCTATATCACACATGGGAGCATCAACGCAGGAAGAAACACAACCATTCAAAGAAGGAAGGAAGGGAGAATGGACAGCTGACGCTCAAGCTCAAACACACAACAATAGGGCCGGCATCATCACAGCATGCTGTCGTACGCTACGTTCCCCAGACCATACGGAGACAAAGGGCCGCTGAACAGCAAGGTGTTGATGGAAACACGGCAGCCGAAGATTAAAGGGAAGTTTCTATTTATAGGCTTGCAATCTTGTTTCCTCGAAAACATTTGGCGGGGTTCATTTGATGTCAAACCTGCGTACCATCAGCACGTCCACAAACACGTAAACACGTTAATAACTCATACATACACTCAGACATAATGTCTGTATCGTATCCATCGTGGGGGATTGAATCGGCCGTCCGTTTACAGTGGGCTGTGTCCCACACCTTCGTGAACGCACAAGAAATGAAGTGAGGGTCAAATGCCAATGCTTATGGAGTCAGGGTCATTTAGGAACAGCAGGGGGCTGATCCTCCATCACATCCAACAAGCCAGCAACTGTTTCCACCATGGCAGTGTGGGCCAACTGGTCCACTCTGACATGTAGGTCTACTTGAATGATTTAGACATCCCATTAAATGGTTGACTTTAATCGTCTATGTTACTTGTCTGTTCCTAGAGTACTATAGGCCTACTATAACATGTACGTGTGTAGAGTGCGGATCGGGCCGGAACCGATCCGAGCCGGAAAGGCATCAAGCTTTTTTTTTCAGCGCAACATGCTCAAGTTAACGCGCGGGTAAATTAGAAATTTAAAATCGCGCAAATGTGACCAAGCCCGACCCGAACCCGAGCATAATTTCTTAATATTTGTCCGTATCCATCCTCTAGTGTGTGTGTGTGTGTGTGTGTGTGTGTGTGTGTGTGTTTGGAGTCCTGGTAGGTTCTAGCACAGTTTAGAGGTCTGCAAACAAAGATGACGTGATGAACTTCACTGGACAGAGCGGGTGGACAGAGCGGGTGGACAGAGCGGTTGGACAGAGCGGGTCGTCCACTAACCGTAGGGTCGGCGGCTCCATCACAAATGTACTGATTGTAAGTCGCTTTGGACTAAAGTGTCTGCTAAATGCCCCTTTACCCTTTCATAAACTTCAATCTACATTTCTTTGTTATTTTGTATAACTTACAGTTACGCACAGTACATTACATTAATGTGGCCTCACAAAGTCACATTAATCTTAAATAAATAAATACAGGCCCTCGCGATGTGGCGCTAGGGGGAGACAAACACCGTCATTATCTCATTATTGTATTATCGCATTCTTATTATTTCATTATCAGAAAAACTTTCCCGATACACTTTTCAAAGGGGCGTCGTCTTAGGACCAATTTGTCGCTCATAACGCTAATAGGGTGTGTATTGCAACCGGACCCCATTGGATTTATCGCAGGTTTTACAGGATTTCCTAAAGGATTCTGAAGGTTGGTCATCTGCCTGTGGCCTGGGCCCATGCACCAACATGTCTTGAACTAATATACCACTGCCAGTCTAAGTAATGCAATAAGATATAATCAATTGGATAACATACATTTGAAATAATATGTAATCATTGTAATATGTACATTCATGTTTTTTTTGTTTTTGTGACATCTGCATTGAATGGGTTGTATTATTGTTATAAAACATGCATCAAACCAGATACCGTAGCTGCTAAACAGACCTGACAGCGCCCTCTCGTGGCTATAGCACCATCTCCCAGGAACACACAGACACACGCACACACACACACACACACACACACACACACACACACACACACACACACACACACACGCACACACACACA
>JAOPUI010000098.1:10228341-10238693 GCA_027123135.1 Urophycis floridana | reverse complement strand
GTGAACCCTGGACCACCTCTTTAACCCCGGAGAGGCGGGGCCAGAAGGCATCACATGATAAAGTGTGCGCGAACGTGTTCACTCAATGTCTCGTTCACACACACACACACACACGCCGGCTCACGCGGACAACACAGCAGTAGGAGTGGCTGACCGGAGGCCCGGCGCTGCAAAGGGGTCTGCAGCCTGGTGAAAGGTAGGTGGCTGCAGCCTGGTGAAAGGTAGGGGGCTGCAGCCTGGTGAAAGGCAGGGGGCTGCAGCCTGGTGAAGTCAGGGGGGCTGCAGCCTGGTGAAAGGTAGGGGGCTGCAGCCTGGTGAAAGGTAGGGGTCTGCAGCCTAGTGAAGGGCAGGGGGGCTGCAGCCTGGTGAAAGGTAGGGGGCTGCAGCCTGGTGAAGGCAGGGGGCTGCAGCCTGGTAAAAGGTAGAGGGCTGCAGCCTGGTAAAAGGTAGAGGGCTGCAGCCTGGTGAAAGGTAGGGGGCTGCAGCCTGGTGAAAGGCAGGGGGCTGCAGCCTGGTGAAAGGCAGGGGGCTGCAGCCTGGTGAAGGCAGGGGGCTGCAGCCTGGTGAAGGCAGGGGGCTGCAGCCTGGTGAAAGGCAGGGGGCTGCAGCCTGGTGAAATGTAGGGGGCTGCAGCCTGGTGAAAGGCAGGGGGCTGCAGCGTGGTGAAAGGCAGGGGGCTGCAGCATGCTCAAAGTTGGCCGACGTCGCCGGCCGGGGAGCCGGTGATTAGATCCCTTACCGGTGTACCGGTAAATAAATGTATCCCGTCATCACGGCGGGGCCCCTTAAGGCTTACAGATATTAGCCGGCCCCCGGCACCTCTGTATGTACTAAGCACTAATACACACAGCCTCCATTAGCCCATGGGCTGATGGAAATACTAACCTGAGGGCTCTCTGCTCCCCCTGGGGGTCATTAAGGACAGGATGCAAGGTCCGCACTGCTCCATCCTTAACGTCTGGGGGGGCGCCCCGGGGCGGGGGGGGGGCGGGCGCCCGCGCGGCCCGCGGGGCGGGGGGGGGGCGGCGCCGCGGGGGGGGGGTGGGGGGGGGAGGAGGAGGAGAAGGTGAGCCGGTCTCCCAGGCGGTTGGCCGCGGTGACGCCACCCTCAGGGAGTGAGTGATGGCGGCGCTTTTATCGCCCCCGGGGGGAAATGTTTCTGCAGTCAATCTTGTGCCATGAAACACAGCCCATTTCCTCCCGCCCGCCTCTCCCCCACCGCCCCGGCAATACGGACCCGGCGTGATACACTAGAGCTGTCTGCCTATATTTTTTATTCCTATTTTTTTTATATTTTTTTTTTTATATATATTTCAGACTTTGGTCTGCCAACATCAGGATTACTGGCGTTTCAACACGATTTCAACATCATTTGTCAATTTTTATCTCCGCTGTCAAATGAAGCACATTTCTCAGACCCAACAGCGTCTGAACAGTGAGAAGGGCATCACGCTGATAGTGTCGCCGATGTGGGCGAGGGAATTGCAGATGGATTCTGCAGTGCCCCCCCCCCCGTCTCCTATACAGAAAGGAGGGAGAAAGGTAGACGCTCGCGTCCTCACACCTGGCCCTCTTTCAAAAATGATGAGACAGCTAAACAGTCAGTGTCTTCCACACGGAACGCAAACAAACCGCGTTCAGCGTCCTGCCTCAAAATTGAACAGTTGGCGTCTTCCAAAACAGAACATCACAAAGTACATTCAGAGTACTGCCTCTCTGCCGCAGATGAAGCCACGGCAGTGCCCTGAAACCAAAAAGCCTACTCTCCGACTCACGTCCGACTGAACTGTAGAACCACGGACCCGATGCTAGACACAGATATTTATTTGACAGCCGCGAGAGTCGAAAGTTGCGCGGCTCCGTCGATAAGAAAACAAACACAGACTTATTTTATTTTACTGGGAACTTGTGGTGTTCATTTGTCATTCCCATGTTTTTTTTTAGACATGGGAACGAAATTCGTTCCCTGCATTTGACCCATCTTTGTATTGTACATAGGAGCAGTGGGGCCGGCTATGATCAGCGCCCCGGGGGAGCAAGTTGGGGTTCAGGGTTCAGTGTCTTGCTCAAGGACACTTTGACACGCGGACAGTTTCGGAGGTGGGGATCAAGGGGATCGAACCTACGCCGACTCCTACGGTGAGTGGACGACCCGCTCTGTCCACCCCGCTCTACCCTACTGAGCTACTGCCGACTTGCTGCTACGTATGGAAGCGAGAGTGAACCCCGGCCCAAGCAACCGATACCAATGTGTGTGTGTGGTAATGATTCCCCGTGCCCTTGTGTGCCGCGCTAACACGACGCCCCCGGGGCGGCAGGGCAGCGGAGCAAGGCAGCAATCTCCCGGCAACCGCACACCCCCACACAAACGTCGTCGTGCACAGAAGCGGTCTGAGACGGCAGTCAAGGGGGTGGCTGGAGCTCCTAGTAAACACAGTCAAGGTAACCAGCAGCACTGGGGTGGATGGTTACCTTGAGTTTTGAGTTAGTTTATTCGAGAGAGAAATGCCGCATAGATAGAATGCATGAATGTTATTTGACTTTCGTCTATATATTGGATTCTTTTACATACGTATTCCCTGTCGAATTTTACATTTAGGGTTAGGGTTAGGGCTTAGAGTTTTGAACCCTGCATAACCCTACCCTCATTTGCTGTACGTCTTGGCACTTAGTCAGAGATGTTGTATACTAGCAATGGTTAATCTAGCAATTGAAATGCTTGAAACTTGTTCTGGTGACTTTCTTACTGTATTAGCAGCAATGAAATGCTCCACCTTCTTATGACAAATGTACTCTTTATAAGTCGCTTTGGATAAAAGCATCTGCCAAGTGCCCTAAATGTAAATGTGAATGTAAACGTACAAGTCATTCTCTATGAGCTACAGGAACTCATGCTCCACTCAGCTGCAGTAGGACTATCTAATGATGAGGCCTGCAGGGGCAAAGTTCTGTATAAAAGTATGTAACATGATGTTGGCTCATTACTCATGTGCTCTGCAGGTACGGTGGGCCGTGCAGTCAGAAGGTGGACTACAGCTTCAGGCTGAACTGGGGGACATACCTGTCCAGTAGCGAGGGCATCATAGTGGCCAGCTTTGATGGAAGGGGAAGTGGATATCAAGGAGACAAAATCATGCACTCAATCTACAAGCGCCTGGGCACCTACGAAGTGGAAGACCAGATCACGGCCGTCAGGTGACACACGTTTAAATTACAACTCCCAGTATCTCCCACACCATGACACAATAAAACTACAACTCCCAGAGTCATACAAATTGTGACACACATTCAAACTACTACTCTGTGTCACCCATGTTGTGACACACAATAAAACTCCAAGTAGAACTTCATTGTGACAAAATAAATCTACAAAGCCCAGTATCACCCACACTGACATGATACTGCTACTCCCAGTATCACCCACACTGACATGATACTGCTACTCCCAGTATCGCCTTCATTGTGACAAAATGAATATACAACTACCAGTATCACCTACATTGTTACTAACATTAAAACTACAGAAGTAGCTCAGTGGATAGAGGGGGTTGTCCACTCACCGTAGGGTCGGCAGTTTGATCCCCTTGATCCCCCTCCTCCTCCAACTGTCCACATGTCGAACCCCACAAACGTACTGATTGTAAGTCGCTTTGGACAGAAGCATCTGCTAAATGACCCATTACCTTTACAACTACCAGTATGACCTACATTGTTACCAACATTAAAACTACAACTACCAGCAGTATCACCTACATTGTTACCAACATTAAAACTACAACTACCAGTATCACCATTATCGAGATAATTTATGCAAATGTTTCATCTGTTTTCTGCTCTCAGGCATTTCATTGACTTGGGTTTCATTGACAAAGACAGAATTGCTATTTGGGGATGGGTAAGTTCACTTAGTCTTCTCTTTGTGTTCAAATGATTTGGCATAATGAGTTGGTTCGCCTGATGCTACATGAGGAAGGTTTCAGTCAACTTGTTCTCTCCAGTCTTACGGGGGCTACGTGGCTTCCATGGCGTTGGGGTCTGGAGATGAACTCTTCAAGTGTGGAGTTGCTGTTGCTCCAGTGGCCAAGTGGGAGTATTATGGTCTGTAACACATCACTGCTGCCTCACACTGTCCTCCAACCACCACTGAACAGTTGACATGAAAATGAAGCAAGATTGAATCAGTGTTTGTGGGGAATCTTTTGGTGATTCATATTGTGTAGAATTTTACTGATTTTGTTTTGTAGATGCAGTATACACTGAGCGATACATGGGCAAGCCCATAGACAATGCTGATGCTTACCAGGTGAGGACCAGAAAGACAAATGTTTATACAACGTAAAACAATCATCAACATCAATAAACATCTGTTCTGTCTTCTGTCAATAGAATTCCACAGTGACAAGCAGAGCAAAGAACTTCAAGTCAGTGAATTATCTGCTGGTCCATGGAACAGCTGATGGTAGGACCATTAGAACATCTATGAGTTATCATTTACGAGTTATCTGGTCCATGGAACAGCTGATGGTAGGACCATTAGAACATCTATGAGTTATCATTTACAAGTTATCTGATCCAGGGAACAGTGGAATCAGAATCAGAATAATTTATTGCCATTTTTGCTAACAAAGTAGGAATTTGACTCAGCGTTCCAATGTGTGCATCTCAACGAATACAGCAGGACAGGACAGTGCAACAGGACAATAACAGGACAATTAGAGAGAACATGGTAATGGGTGATGAGGTATAGGATACAGAGTAAAGTGCAAGTGCAGAATTTAAGACCAGTGTGATTACTAGTCCTGGACAAGTATCACGGGGAGGAGGGAAGGAGGGTGGGGGGGTTGGTAGCCAGACTCGTTTACCTTTCTATACGTTGGCTATAGAAAGGAGTCAGGCTGCACTTGGTGTAATGGTGCAGTAGTGAAGCTCACCCAGACACAGACAGACAGACACACAGACAGAATAATCCCTGAGGGAAATTGCTTAACCTTAATTGCTTCACCTAACCTCAGTTCTTCCTATCGCTACTCTGCACTCCTTTATGAATAGAACATGAAATATGAATATAACAGCTTTAAAGCTTAGGGCTCCAGGATACACCCCTCCCTGCGTCTCCCTCCCAGGTGTTTCAGGAGGACAAGTACCTGAAGGATGCCCTGGACTGCGGCGAGGTGATCTGGCAGCGTGGCCTGCTGAGGAAGGGCTACGGCGTCTGTCACGGCACCGCAGGGAACGGCTACGCCTTCCTCTCCCTGTACCGGGCCACACAGGAGAAGAAGTACCTCTACCGCGCCTGCAAGGTGAGCCGGACACACCGCGTGTCCCGTCGCCGTCCCCACGGAAACGCCTCGTGTCCCGTCGCCGTCCCCACGGAAACGCCTCGTGTCCCGTCGCCGTCCCCCACGGAAACGCCTCGTGTCCCGTCGCCGTCCCCACGGAAACGCCTCCTGTCCCGTCGCCGTCTCCACGGAAACGCCTCGTGTCCCGTCTCCGTCCCCACGGAAACGCCTCGTGTCCCGTCGCCGTCTCCACGGAAACGCCTCGTGTCCCGTCGCCGTCTCCACGGAAACGCCTCGTGTCCCATCGCCGTCTGCACGGGAACACGGGAAACGCCTCGTGTCCCGTCGCCGTCTCCACGGGAACGCCTCGTGTCCCATCACCGTCTCCACGGAAACGCCTCGTGTCTCGTCACCGTCTCCACGGGAACGCCTCGTGTCCCATCACCGTCTCCACGGAAACGCCTCGTGTCCCATCACCGTCTCCATGGAGAGGAAGAGTCTCTCTCTCTTTCTCTCTGTGTGAACTCCATTTTTATCTTCTGAGCATTTCTTACCCAGCTCTGATGAATCAGTGACCAGAGGCCAAAACAGATTTCCCTATGGGAGAGTAAAGCATATTGAACATTGAACAATGAACATTTATTCATTCTGTAATAACAACCACTCTGAACCGAAAACGGATAACCACAATATTTGGTAAGCGAATCCGACCGTTTTTACAGTGTTACTTTTAGTATGCATTCCTTATGCTCTAACATAACAGCTATTGCTTGGTGGCTATTCAACTGTTTACTATTTTAAATTGGTACTATATATGAAGAGCTCCTCAATCGCGCGCAGCACGACAGGAAAGTGGACCCCTGCTGCTGGCTGGCTGGGAGTGTGTGGGTGTGGGTGTGGGTGTGTTGGTGTGTGTGTGTGTGTGTGTGTGTGTGTGTGTGTGTGTGTTTCAACCGTTACTACACCCAGTCCTCAATACTGAGCAGTATTGATGACTGGGGGGGCGGGGGGTGGCAGTAGCTCAGTGGACAGAGCGGGTGGACAGAGTGTGGCATCCACTAACCGGTCGGCGGTTCAATCCCCTTGATCCCCTTACTGTCCACATGTCGAACCCTACAAATGTACTGAATGTAAGTCGCTTTGATCAAAAGCGTCTGCTACATGCCCCTTTACCCTTTATGATCAAGCACAATGCCTAGTACCACCTACTATACTAGTTCTAGCTTATTATGACCATGTTGACTAGTTAACACCAATTCCATGTACAATATTTTGCTCCACCCTTTTCCCTCCAGTTTGCTGAGTGGTGTTTGGAGTACGGCACCCATGGCTGTCGCATCCCAGACAGGCCCTACTCTCTGTTTGAAGGTACCTCCACCCAGCTAACATGTAACTACACCCAGACAGGCCCTACTCTCTGTTTGACGGTACCCCTACCCAGCTAACATGTAACTACACCCAGACAGGCCCCTACTCTCTGTTTGAAGGTACCTCCACCCAGCTAACATGTAACTACACCCAGTCAGGCCCTACTCTCTGTTTGAAGGTACCTCCACCCAGCTAACATGTAACAACTCTAATATTAAACATGTATGTGTTCCCATTAACAGCCTCTAGTTGCCTGAGTTGTAACTACAGTTATATCTTTATCATTCAGTACTGTCTCAGACTCTCCCACTATGGGAAAAAGCGGACAAGAATAGATAAACAGAATGAATTCCTGGATGGATTGTAATGGAGACATGCAGTAGTACAGGTTGGAATAACTTTTAACTTTGCAGAACTGGTTCCAAGGTGAGCTTGTGTTCCTCTCTGTCCCTCCAGGGATGGCTGGAGCCATCCACTACCTGTCTGAGTTGGCTGCCCCTGGAGACTCCGGCTTCCCGGGCTTTGAACTTTGACCTGGGCCGTTGGGTGAGGAATCATGAGATGTATCTTACTGGGAGGGCGTTGTAGGAGGAGATGGAGGAGGAGAAGGAGGCTGCTAAGATGCTGGACTTTATATATATCTTAGCCGTGATGGTGGAAGATAAGAAGAACTGAGAACCTTTTGTGGAGAGGTGCACCTTCATGTGGACGGTTGTGATGTTATGGTCTGTGATCAAAGGAATGGTAATGTCATGAATCAAAAGGCTTTCTTTATTTGAAGTTATTTAGTTATTTATTATGGTTTTTATTAGGAGCGGAATATTCATCAGCTAGCATTGATGAAGATCAAAAGATCCTCTTGTACCTGACATCTAGCTGCGGGGGAACTGAATGGAACCGGTTCGGTTCCCCCAACTGGCCTTTAGAACCAAGGTTAATGCAGCTCCTAGACCCCCGTGCATGAAGTCAAATGACCACAGACACACTCATCACCACACACACACACACATACACAACATGTTTCAGCAGCGATTGGTAGCCGCCAGCAAAGCAGACAATTCCTCAGCCTGCCCAGAGGGGGCACCAGACAGTTTTATCATGATGTCACTATTCATTATGCTACACAAAGATGACATGATTTCCTGAAACAGGCCTTAAAGGCACCATGATGCCATGCTAACCTAGCCCTAGACCTAAACCCATCACCCGTGCTATTCCTACCCCTGTTTAATGGCACATGTTGAAACTCTGTTGTGTTTGATTGCAATGTTGTCTTCCTAAATGTGGTTTTACTTGTAAAAAAAAAAAAGATTAGTTAAAGGCAGCTGGTTCCTCGTCTGTGTCTGTGAGTCTGTGTGTGTCTTGCCACACTTGCATCAACTTAACCTTTTCTTTATCCTGCACATCATTTGAAGTAAAAAAGGGTTTTTACCTTTGTATCTACATAGTTTAGTTTGCTGCCATCTAGAGATTACAATTCTACATTGATGTTGTTATGCTGTCATGTTATGCAGGCATCTATGTAAAACCATTTCAGATTAAGCGTCAACATCCATGCTGCCAAAAATGCATGCTGTGTTATAGTATGAATCAGCTTGAGAACAAATATCCTATCTGGGACAGTCATGAGACAATTGGATGAGAAAAATGACAACGGATCAAATGTATCTTTGAGATGAATGAATCTTCTTTGTAGATGGAATCAAACTCCCGAATGGGGTTGAGTAGCTGTGACCTGAAGGACAAGTGTTGACCTGAGGTTCCTCCAGCCGTGGCTGCTTCTCCTGGGGGCTCCAGGTGGGCAACACGAGGAAGCAAGTGTCTTCTCACACAAACAAACCCCTTTACAAAATGTTCACCTGGGCGGTGTTCTCATGGTTCTGATGGTTCTAATAGCTGTGTAGTCTCCGTCTCTTTGTGGACCTCTGTTAAGTCATGAAGAACCAAATAAGAAGAGTGACTTCATTTTGCATTCTTAGGGTTGACTTTAATGTATAATTCTTTACATTTTTGATTTATGATTTTGATGTTATCCGTCAAACGTATTCAAAAGAAAAGTCCTAGGGTTGCCAAGAGTTGGTTATGAAACTCTAATTTGAAAATGTGTAAATAAATCTCACTTCTCCTCACATCGGCTGTTGTTATGGAGATAATGGTTGTCTTTATGAATATTATTTGATACGTGATGTTCCATTTATTGAACAGGATAGTCTATAAATATGATGAAATGGATTAATCTTTTACATGTATTCATGCATTCACTTATTAATCAAGTTCAAACAACCTGAATCATAGCATCAATATTAAACAATGTTAAACAATAGTAAAAGATATTCAAAAAGGTGTCCTGTGCTTTGGTCAAAGATGGAAATAAACATTTTGCATCTTATGGTATATAACAATGCTACTTGTTGAAAGAGTCCCTCAGTTTGTTTACATGCTGAACACAATAAACTATCCTGACTACCAAACCTATAGAGCTGGATCTATGATGCGCGTTGTTAGAGGAACCTTTCTAAACCTGTCTTTCTGTCACATCCCGTTGTTAACCGCCCCTTCATCAGGTTACACGAGCATGCTCAGTCACAAAGTCGTCATCAAACATAAGAAGAAGCAGTTTCTTTGTCAGAGAAGTGGCCTTTATTTACATATTTCACAGATGGATAATGGCAGTAGTTAAATCACTCCATTCCACCACAGGGATTACCCCGATCTGTCAATGTCTGCCCTTTCTTAACCTTGCTTTCAGCGGAAGTACTGATGTCCCCCGTCATTAGATTTGATTTAGTGTGGATTGAACAGGCTCTAAAGAGTATACGAAAGAATCTCGACCATATGAGGAAGACTACATTATGAAAACATTAGCTTCCTACCGATGATTTATAAATTATCTTTTGCATAGTTACAGAACAAAACATTTTCTCATTAACCTGCCAGTGTCTCCGCAATTTACCACTCTTGAGTCAAAATGTCAGCATCTGGGTGTAAGAGGGGATGTTTTAGTTGTAACAGAAGAACAATTTGGAAAGTAGGCCTTCTGATTCTATGACCTCTCAGTGGTGGTGGTGCTGTATACTGATGCTAATGTCATGAGGATGTGGTGATGCATCATGGAGGAGAGGAGCATCATGGAGGACAGCTACACATTTAAACTATTGATGAGCTCATCTACATTTATTGCAGCACAAATGTCCAAAACAACCCAAAGCACCAAATGATATATAAAGATCACATGTGGATCACAGGCGACTGGACCAGCGGCCCTTTTGTTTCCTAGATTTACATAGAAGGGCCTGCCATTTAAAACAGGACACATCTCTTCTGTCCAAGCAGAAGGTCGAAGCACAGGCAAGGAAGTGAGTGCATATGTGTAAAACTGGAGAAAGCTCTTCTAAATGTGCCACAGCCATCTTCTGGCTAGTCCGTTTGCCTTGCGTCGTGTCCAGAACATATCGATGCACTATGTTCACCGTTCAGATTCTCTCTTTTTTCTTCTTTTTTTTTTCCTTGTGCTCTCACTCTTGTGCATGTGCTACATGCTGTGCTGGAATGACAGCCCCACATTGTTCACAAAAACAACATCACAAACACAGATGCATGCCTGCGTCGCAATTAAGCCAGCCATCCACTCCCGGGTCAGAGGTTCAAACGTCAGGTGCCCACTTGGGGTGTCAAGTCGTCGATGAATCGTATGTCAGTGTGAGG
>JAOPUI010000098.1:10208996-10228241 GCA_027123135.1 Urophycis floridana | reverse complement strand
CCAGTACCCAGCCAGTCAGTCCCAACCAGTACCCAGCCAGTACCCAGCCAGTCAGTCCCAACCAGTACCCAGCCAGTACCCAGCCAGTCAGTCCCAACCAGTACCCAGCCAGTACCCAGCCAGTCAGTCCCAACCAGTACCCAGCCAGTCAGTCCCAGCCAGTACCCAGCCAGTCAGTCCCAACCAGTACCCAGTCAGTCCCAGCCAGTCAGTCTCAAGCAGTACCCAGCCAGTACCCAGCCAGTCAGTCCCAACCAGTCCCCAGCCAGTCCCCAATCAGCCCCAGTCCATCCCAGTCCATCCCAGTCCCAGTCCCAGGACTGCCTCAGTCCTTGGTCGTCCTTCGGATGAGTTCCGCTGTGCTCTGCATATTCTGTACAAATATGCAGATTTGAAATACTCTCATGAGGTGCGGGGACATCATAGAGCAGGACGTCTTTTTTTTTTACTTTCAACACACTGCCCATTTCCACAATCCACACTACTCCTGTGAAATTGAATATGCAGACACAAGTGCACTGGCTTGTGTTGGTGGTATCACAGGAAGTAGAGCAATCACTGTGAAGACTGGTACTGTCAGCAACCTAAAAACAAATCAGAAAGTTGGCCAACTCTCAGATGTTGGTGTGCACATTGACCAATACATGTGTGCTGTTTGTATCCCTATTGGTTTGGTGTGGTCCCTAGGAGCATCCTAATCTCTCACCATTCATACCTTACTCTTCATCATTTCATCAAATGGAGAATGGTCTTTGCAGTGTATTTAGAGCATGCGTTTACACATGTGACATAACATGGTCGGTGCACAGTGCTTTGCATGAAAGGAACAGAACCGCCTCGATTCAAAATGCTTCTCTTATGCAATACATATGTAATATACATGCCACATCCATGCTTCGACGTTTGTTTGCCCAATGCTTCTTTACCCTCTTTTTTGTTCACAGGAATATCAAATTGTGAAGAAATCGGCTCGCTCATTGAGCACCGTTCAAGTAGAGTCACCATGGCGACTGGCCCAGCCGTCTATTATCTCCAATATTGTCTTGATGAAAGGCCAGGGCAAGGTGAGCACTAGCAGCGACAGTTGAAGGGAGACAGGCCTGAATGCTTCCCTCTGTCTTTTGGTCGGTTTTCGGCGGTTGGTGGGTTTTCGTTGGGCCGAGGTGTCTTTTGCTTCTGAACATCTTTCCTCAGCAAACAATCACAAGATCACCCAAATCTGTTTGGCTGAATTTGCTCGCTTTGAATCTCGCCTGTTATGGCGTCGGTGGGAGCTCTTGTGTTTCACAAAGATGAGTTGAACCAGGGCAATGAATTTCATGTCATGACTGCAGACTTTCCCTTGCTCTTAACCACTTGTAGTTCTGCGATTCCATGAGGTATATCTGCATAATATTAATGTCAAAAATACTATATGTATTTGCATCTGTTGCTGGGATTGCAGGCATGATGTCATTTTGCCCTGCGGACGCTGCACCTGCACAGATGTTTACAAAATGTAAACTTTGGAAATTGTCTAAAAGAGAAATAGTTGCACTGACATGCTGTTGTTGATGGGTTTGGTCGATTCAAATGGAAATATCTGATCCATTAGCTTTCAACCAGCATGTGAGAGCAGCGTTCAGGTCAGCACACCTCACACATGTTGATCCCACACCCACGCCCCGGCCGGGTCCGGAGAGGGAAATCAGAACATTTTCAAAAGTTTTTTGAGTAGTTTGAGAGCTAAAATGTCTTACATTTTTTTAAGAGATTTACTGCAATACTGAACGATCACATGGACTCTTTACACGAGCACTTTGACATTTTAAAAGTAAAAGTTACAACCACTCTACCACTCCAGGGCCTGTCTTGGTTAATATTTGTTTTTAGCAAAACCTTTAACTTAAAATGTGTGTCGTCTTAATTAATAGCTATTCATTTTATGCACCGAAACAATTTATTGGAAAGGTTTCAGTCTATGATTAAATTAGATTCCACTTCATTGTCATTGCACATGGGAAGCAGGTAACAAGACATCTAACCAAAAGTGCAAATAGTGAATACATAAAATGAGGTAGGCAATATAATATTAATATCCCCAGTACAGAAACCGCTCTTCCGAAAGTAACCAACGGCCTCCTTTGAGCTGCTGACATGGGGAGAGTGCTATATTTATTAATTCCATCAATTTGGTTGCTAAATTTGTCTTCTGAAAGCTTCATGTGCAGAGCAATGGCACCCCCTGCTGGTGTAGTGTGTTAAGACATGCACATGTATTATAGTGCAGTGGTTCTCAACTGGTCTTGCTTCGGGACCCACCATCACCCCGTAATGACAAGCCCTGGCCCAAATCAAGGAACATCTTCAATTTCTCAAATTTATTTAACGTAACATAACACTTCTATGTTATGTATCTGTACTATTAAACTATTGAGTCACTATTTCAGGCAATAAAGTATAGGCAGTCTGCTGCATAAAAAATCTTTTTCAAAATAAAAGCACAGGATTTTTTTTTTTTTGCCAGGACAAAGGCCCACGACCCACTGAAAACAGGTCCGCGACACACTTTTGTGTCACGACCCTCCAGTGGAGAACCACTGTAGGATGTCAGCAATGCAATCTGTGTCATAACCTAAAGATTTCTAAAGCCATGTGTTGCTACGCACCATTTCTTCTGATCTGATCTGTATCTCATGAGTGAAGGAGCATGTTTGTTTTTACAATGAATCTCGTATCTGTCGTGTGTGTCCTGTTTTCTCATCTCATCATGCATTTCCTTCCGCCGCCCTTCCTCACCGTCTCTTCTGCCTCCAGGGCCTGGGCTTCAGCATCGTCGGTGGTCAGGACTCGGCGCGCGGCCGGATGGGCATTTTTGTCAAGACCATTTTCCCCAACGGAGCCGCGGCGGCCGACGGGCGTCTCAAAGAAGGTAAAGAAAAGAAAGAAGTGACTCCAAGGACTCAGAGCGAGGCCTGCGATTGGTCGATCCAACTGAATGGTCGATTTCATCGACTTAAGTGGAGAATAAATGTTCAAACTACATTTGGACAGTCAGTAAGTCGTTTGAGTTGTTTTTCAGGTACAAATGCCAAACGCTGTTACATGCTTTTTCAGAAACTCAAATATTTGGTCAGTTGGATCATTATGAAAAAAAAAAAAACAACCTAAAATATACTTTGTTAAAGCGAGTAAATTCAAGATACCACCTTTGACTGGTGACTTGATGGGAATTTGGCATTCATTATCTATGACATAAATGTCATAATGTCCCTCATGTGAAACTGCATTCAGAACGCATCTTTCACCCTGATTCCCCACTCTCTTCTCTGTGTGTACTCTGCAGGAGATGAGATTCTTGAAGTGAATGGGGATTCTCTTCAAGGCCTTACACACCAGCAAGCCATCCAGACCTTCAAGGTAAGTGGATGTTGCATTTGGCACATTTCTTTGACCATGGTGAATGCTCGCAACGTTGATGAGTGTGCCGTCACAACGGTTGACCATGCGCTCTGGCTGCCATGCCAACGAGCCAGGCTCTTTGGTGTTGCGGTCAAGGTGCTGGTTTGGTGCCCCGGAGACCCGAGACCGGGTGGGGTGACTGCCTTGTCCTTTCGCTACAAATGGTGGCAGTGGTGGGATGGCTTGCCGTGAGGCCATCGGAGGCGCACCTGGTATGTGAGCTGTATGAGGGACCCCCAGGATAGGTGGACCCCTGTGCGAGGGACCCCATAGATGGGTGAAGCACTTGGGGCACCCTGGATGGGAGAAGTCGGCTGGATGATGCGTGAGGGACGCCTGTGTGCGTGAAGGGCATGGGTGCGCTTCCCGAAGGGGAAGGCAGTGTGACGGAGTGCCGTCACAACAGTTGACCCTGCGCTCTGGCTGCCATGCCAAAGAGCCAGGCTCTTTGGTGTTGCGGTCAAGTTGCTGGTTTGATGCCCCGGAGACCCGAGTTCGAGACCGGGTGGGGTGACTGCCTTGTCCCTTCGCTACAGTTAGGGTCAATCAAACACATCGAACGGGACACAAATAGCAGAATAAAGAAGCGGTCAGGCTGCTGAAGGCTGCAGCACGGCCCTGATATCCAGTCTCACCTGGCGTGGAGACGGCCTGTCTGGTGAAGGACACGTTGAAGGCTGGCTCGTCACTCAGCGGGGAGGGATACATCCTCCTTCTGATGAAGAAGCCTGCGCCACAGCACACCAGCACCCCCATCATCAAGAGCAGCCTGAGACACAAAGAGAGATGATCACCCTGAGACCGGAGCTCCTGCTGCTCGGCATCACTACAGGAGCGGAGATCCTGCTGCTTGCTTGCTGTAGGACCTCAGCATCACTACAGGAGCAGAGATCCTGCTGCTTGGTGTAGGGCCTCCGCATCACTACAGGAGCAGATATCCTGCTGCTTGCTTGGTGTAGGACCTCAGCATCACTACAGGAGCGGAGATCCTGCTGCTTGCTTGGTGTAGGACCTCAGCATCACTACAGGAGCGGAGATCCTGCTGCTACCGCATCACTGTACCCCAGCGTTTGCAGTGTTCTTTGTTCCATGTGAAGATACATGTGCTGTATAAATTAAGCCCTCCATTAGGAGCAGGAACAGTGCAGACAACGATGGAGAAGAGGAAGGAAATCATGCAGAAGCATGAACACAGGATGCATGTCTGATATTGCTTTGCTTTATCGAATAAAGAGATGAAGATGTTATTGTTATTTCATTACTGTCCATCCAGGTTAAATGTAAGATTGTATTATACATGAAATGCTATGCGTGAAGGTCTGAATATGCAATTATCTGGGACTCTGGGACAGATTAATCAATTATGCATTCATTTTTATGGGAAAAAAATGTTGAAGTTTTCTAACAATTCACAACAATTCACAACAACAATTCACAACAGCCTGTTGGAACAAATAAACTTTCACTGTATATCAGAAGGAGCTCTCTAGATCTTGTACAGTTATTCCCTTAACCTAACCATATTAACACAACACATGATGACAAAATGGACACCGTCTGGATGCTAAATGGATACTAAATGGAACCAGTTGGGACGTAAGACCTACAACAGGGAGAGCTACCTTCTTACTGTCTTTTAGAAATGTCTTCTGGAACAGGACGAGAGCTTCCAGGCTTGTTGTCTAGAAGTGCAGACGATTTGTAGATCAGAGAAGTCATGAGATAAATCTACTCCATATGCCATTTGGTATAAAGGAGCTCATCTACCTCTGTAGCGCCCGTGAGGGCAGGGTTAGGAGTGAAGGAAACGGTAAAGTCAAGTCTGCTGGGCCGGCCTTAAGGGCTGATCCTCATATGGAGTGAACCTCTTTGCTTTGCCAATTATCTTCTAGAATTATATTTACATTTGTGTTGTTTGTACGCCTGGCCCCATCCTAAGGTGTTCCCATAAGAGTAACAATGAGAAGCATCTGTAATCCCATTAAGATGTAGTACTCGGCATGTAAACGTCCTGATACACTTTCAAATGATAGTTCATGAGGTTCAGTCTTTTGAATGTACCCATCCACAACTGATGATATAATCAATGAACGCACACAGAACACAATGTGAAATTCAATTCCTAATCCCTCAAAAAAAATGGGCTCCATGTTTGGACTCACCAGAAGTACCACAGTCTCTGGATGGACAGGGCTCTGACGCAGCAGCGTGTCCCACAGCAGTCCTCGTACGACCGACATCTGTCCCCGCACAAGAGGCCACAGAGGAGGTAGACGAGAGAAAACTGAGCTTGTTGTTTGGCATTCGTCTCTCCTTAACAGCTCAATGCACTTCAGTCACCAGCATCCTCCACAACAACCCAATTACAACCCAATTAACGACCCAAGGAGTTCAGACCAGACAACTTCCTCCCTGCGCTGTCGGTGGCTCTAGACCAGCTCCTCCGTTTGAGGAGACCAGACACCTCCTGTGTCTGCTCTGGTTTTGTTTTATATGATGATAATACTTGTATGTATCTCATTGTATTTTTGTACCAATGTATCTTGGTGCTTATTTGGTGGTCATTACATTACGTTACGTTACATCTTCCCACCTTACTTTAACTTTAATGCTTTTTATTGGATTATAACAGAACAATCACAGATTGGTTTCCTAGCCCAAATTGTCTTGTTATGTGCCACGTAGGGAATACAGTGGGGTTGCAGAAACAGGAAAGTATCGGCGTTCGTAAATCTTTACATTGCTTTTTTTTGGAGCAGTCAGCAGTATTAGCAAAAAAGCTTGTATCAGCTTTTTCAGCTATATTGCTTGGTCTCCCTAGCTGTTCACCATTATTCATGTGCTGGGCCTGTTAAACAGTGTGAAATAAAGGTACAAACATTAACGTGGATTGAAGTCATTTAGTCCACAATTTGCAATAGTAAATGACCTATTCCAGTAGGCTTCAGTTCAATACTTAAATACTTAATATGTTTGGTAATGAACAGATGGATTCAAGTCACATCAACTTATCTTATATATCTATATTTACTTACACTATTTATATTATGTATTAAACTGTAAAAAAAAAAAAAAAAATAAAAATAAAATAAAATGTAAAAAATATTATCACTCATACATGCAACTGTTTTTGAAAGATGGGCTGGTGATACGCATCTCTGTTGTGTGACTTTAGTTTAGAAGGACCATGGTGGTGAGATGCTAGCTAATGAAGGACCATACAGGTGAGATGCTGGCTTGTGATTCATTACATGAAGTATATGGAGCAATAGTACTCAGATGAAGTAGATGGGGCATTTGTACTCAGACGAAGTAGATGGGGCATTTGTACTCACATGAAGTAGATGGGGTATCCGCCTTCAAAATACCAACAGTACTTCTTTCCCTCGACACACTGAACAAAAAGAAAGAAGAGAGAATTCCTTCAAATGGCTTAATGAACAGAACACAGGAATGATTTGCTAGCATCAACAAGCAAGATCTACATCTTCATTTGGCCGTGACAGATATTCATCAGCCCTTGTGGTTTGGGGAACACATTGAACAACAAATACAAGCTGCAGAAACAAGATCATGTGCAAATAGAAATGTGAAACAGAAGGAAGAAAAGAAGCAGGAAAAACGAAAACGGTGACGAGCCAGAATCATGTTTGCTTTTTGTCGTCTGCACTGCTGGACTGAACAGAGACAGAGATGGGCAGTAGAACACCACAGCTGTCCTACTTTACTGCTCATGTCTTATCTCATCCAATCTTCTTATCTCCCTGAGTGCTGATTGGTCCTATCATATCTGCCCCAGCATCATCGAAGACATTTTGTAAAAGGCTTTCAGGGGGCCGGCCTGATCTGCAGAGATGGCCCCCTGAGGCTAATATCTTTAACGCATCGCATTTAAAAAACTATTTCAATTCATACAATGATACTCTCATGGTCTAGATTACTTCTTCGATGATCATATTACATCACACAATATTCTTGTGCGGTCATTTGTATTAGCTTAGCATAATGTAGTGTAAGTAAGTCATGTAAGATTTCATTTAAATACAAAGGAAGTGTTATCTTATCTCATCTTATTATGGACTCTTTTCTCTATCCAGAAAACTGCAACAACAAAGCTTGTATTATGAATATGATATTATATATTCTTATTTTAGCTCTTATTACAGAACATGTGTTTATCCATCTGAGGACTACTTGCCTGAGCTTTGACACACCATGGTTCATCATGATGTCACATACAGGGTGAGTCAACATTCATACAGCAAGCCGCATGGCTCAGCACAAACACAAGAGAGTGCAGTCACATCTCAAGACTGCTTGTGTGGGTGTGTCCCATGTGGGTACGCATGGCAACCATAGCCCCTTCAGCGCCCTGCATCAGGAAATAAAGCCTGATGTACTGAGCTGGCTATTCTCTCTGGTGTGAAGAAACAGTATCCTTCCCTTCTCAATGCCAAGCGAGATCAGAATAAAAGAGCTGGATGCAAGGTTCAACTGCATGGTATAGTGACTGTTACATACACATTACATGATCATTAAGGTGAACCATTTGTCAGGCTTTGTTAGGTTCATGGTACAATTGGCAACATAACACACCCAACATTTTCCTTACACGTTTCCTTCAAAGTTCTAACTGTAATGCTACATTTCCAATTCCAAGTGGCGACTAGTTTTCTAGCTGTATATTGGATAAGGAGAAGGAAATGGAAAAAAAGGAAAAGGAAATGTTGTCTATGGCAATATACACCTACCAAACCAGCAAAACATATGAAAAATATATTAGGTCTATTAAATATTATATTCATATTATGTGTCTTGCATGAAAAACAAACTATTGCAGACTGGACATGCAGGAGGAGGTAGTTTTCCTACGTAGTTCCAATAACTTTCATTTGGGATGCATGGGATTAAAAGAGAGATAGAGTAGTTTGAATCTTAACAAAAAACAGACACTAACATACGGAATTCTCAACCATAGACCCACTCTTTTCCCATCCCAATTAGAGCAGCATTCATTTGCAGTGTGAGAGCATGCGTGTCCATAGAAGGCTGTGGAAGGAACATCAAGTACTCACAGCAGTAGGCCCTATTAGCCACTTGTCCTGGTGCACATAATCAGGGCTAATCTAGAGCAGCCCTGATTATGTGCAACTTTATGCAAGGTTACTCCAGAGTGGCCCTCAGAAAGTTGGTCCAAAATGAACTTAAAGAATTGTCTGCCTTTTTATACCAAACCAAAACCCAAACTAGTGGTGACGCTTTTAGGACCAAACTACATTTAAGCTATAGATCAATGTTCTGTCTCTATCAATAAGTATATTAGTTATTTATTAGTGATAAGACTAAACAGACTACAGTTATATGTTTACGTTTTAAACAAAAGTAGATAGCATGTGTGTACTTAGATTTACATTTAGGGCATTTAGCAGACACTTTTACCCAAAGCGACTTACAAAAAGTACATTTGTCAGAAGAAGGTGAAACATTTCATTGCTGTTAATTCAGTAAGAAAGTCAGCAGAACAAGTTTGTTGTACTTGTATCAGTGACCTAGTTCATGTCTAGTATGAGCACTGATCATGTAAAGGGTAAAGGGGGCATTTAGCAGACACATTTGTGGGGTTTGACATGTGGACAGTTGGAGGAGGAGGGGGATCAAGGGGTTCGAATCGCCGACCCTAGTGGTTAGTGGACGCCCCACTCTGTCCACCTGCTCTACCTACTGAGCTACTGCTGCATATGTTTCCACTGTATAAAGGTTATATTGACAGACACTGAAACTAGAAATGCTACCACAAATACATAATGTGTCTGGTGTGACACTGCTGCTGTCTTTCTGGTAAGTGATCCCTTGTTTAGGCAGTTTCAACCACACAACTACATATGTTTCAATCCTCAACTCATGTCATGTCTAGGATGATAAGGGTTAGCATCGTGCACCGCAGAAAAAGGAAAGAGGCCTACATTGACACCACCAGTCTCCCACTGAGCTCCAGGGATGCACATTGTTCACTTGGGATGGGAAGAGGTTGTACAGGATCGTATATGACCTCTCACTCTCTTATTGTTGTATATGATCACTCACATCAAGTCCTACTCTGCAGTACCACTGCTCTAGTGCTTACACAATGGGACTCAGATGACCCATGCTGGGTGTGTGCAGACAAAGGAGCTCTGAAGACAACACAAGAGCTCCCATCAGCAGGTACAGTAAGTACGTTCAGTCAGATCATCCTTCATCACATTACATTACATTACACTAATTAAGGGAGGTAGTAATTGCATTCATTCAGTTAGCTCATCCTTCATCACATTACATTACACTAATGAAGGGAAGTAGGAATTACATTCATTCAGTGAGATCATCCTTCATCACATTACATTATATTACATGACATAAATAAAGGGAAGTAGTAATTAGATTCATTTAGTTAGCATCCTTCATCACATTACATTACATAAAGGAAGTAGTTGACAGGTTCTCACCTCCAAGAGCACCGACCACGTCAGCGCCACGCCGGAAAGTAGAGTCTTCATGTCTCTGTATGAAGTCTGCCCTCCACTCCCAGGACCTGAAGCTGGGGAGGACAGCAGAGTCCTGGTCACTAGGACCTGAAGCTGGGGAGGACGGCAGAGTCCGGGTCCCCCTAGGACCTGAAGCCGGGGAGGACAGCAGAGTCCTGGTCCCCCTGGAGCTGGGGAGGACGGCAGAGTCCGGGTCGCTAGGTCCTGGCGCTGGGATAGTTAGAGCAGAGTCCTGGTCGCTAGGTCGACGTCATCATCACAGCAGGAGACTGAAGGCTCCTCAGATCAAAGCCTACGAGCGGTCCTCCTCCCAGCGGTCCTCCTCTTAACGGTTCTCCTGTCAACGGTCCTCCTCTTGGCGGTGGTCCCCCTAGCGGTCCTGACGGTGACGAGCGGCGGACCACTCAGCTCTTAGATGGTCTGCAGTCCGATGAGCCCCTAATGCGAACACACGACCTTTGTATGAAGGATGAGGACCAGCGATGAGGAGGACCAACCTGCTCTGACTCCATCAAATAAAGACTCCTGTAGAGATGGATGAGGACCAACCTGCTCTGACTCCATCAAATAACGACTCCTGTAGAGATGGCTGAGGACCACCCTGCTCTGACTTCATGGATTAAGACGATATCTGGACAGATGATGATGACCAACCTGCTCTGATAATGTTAAATAAAGACTCCTGGATGGGTGTTGTCCCGCCCCTCCCCCAGCCTCTCTCTCCCTCGCTCTCTCTCGCTCTCAGATGTGCGCGCGCATACAGACCATAAAAGGGTGGGTTTTCTCCGGTGACCTCAATAAATATTAGTTATGCTGCAGATGTGATAACATTAAGTACTATGGATGTTTGTAAAATCATACTTGCATTTATTGTGTCAGACGTACATACCATCAAAGTATACCACACCTTACACTTGACTGTGTGTGTGTGTGTGTGCTGTATATAGTCACACAGGGGACAGAAACATCTTTTTAAGATATTAACACCACCAGTCAGATGATTGGAGGAACCTCCGTTATTGTCACTTGATGGTAAATGTAAAAACACCTCCAAGAGCTGCTGTCATTATGTGTTCATATGAACACATGATGTGATTAATGTGTTATTAATGCTTAATCACATCCATCCTGGCAACTCGGCAAACCAGTGCAGTTCACTATGTTACCCCTAGGGGTCACTGTGTCACAGTTCCCTCACCACAATACATGCTGATAAAAAAAAGAAAAACTCAAGGTCACAAAAACCCAGTGAGTCCCACTTCTGGTTTTGCTTTATTAGCGCTTTGTCTTGTGATTCTTATCTTGCGATTCTGATGTCATCTCCTTTGAACCGGTTGACAGGGGACGCTTTTGGCCAATCAGCTTTAAGATGGACTCTTGACGGGACCATCAGGAGCGCTGCTCCCATCTAGTGGTCGTTTACCATATCGATGAGCCAAGTGCGGCACTGGAAGTGAGAAAAGAGATTGTCAAACAACGTGTAGCCAAGCGTATTTTGTGGATTTACACTATTATATTACTTCAAAGGAAAAAGTAATGAAGAATAAAACACATATTTCCATTCAGAAATAATTAGTCAACATGACACCAGAAAAGAAAATGACTGAAGTGAAATAATAAAAAAAACATCAAGGCTTACGAGAACGTTATCATTAAACTGTTTTTAGAAATTGTTCAAGAGCTGTAACAAACTATTTCAGACCTCCTAAACATTTACGAGGTCTGAAATTGTCCCTTGCAAGAGAGCGAGAGATTTGTTGTTCCCAACTGCAAATAAGAACCATGCAATATGAGATGAGAACTACGTCATAACCATGTGTTGTGAGAAGGAGATTCCAAGCAAAGTTAATCCACCTTCTAGTGACTGCACAAGGAACCTTGAAACTGGAGAAACTGGCTTGTTGAATCTGCCGCCAACGGCTCCACCCCTGAATGTGGTCCCACCATGTCAGAACAGATGTCTCCTGCAGGATGAGTAGGTGAACTCCCAGAAACCTCCTGCAGGGCGTTGGCTCTTCTCTGACCTGAACCTCACTGGGACACCTGGGGCTCTCATGGCTTCCTTCTCCCAGCAGTGACCAACCCCTCTGGACTCAGGACTCACCTTGGATGGTGGAGGCACCTCCACCATCCAAGGGGAGGTGCGTTGGGGAGCTCTTCCACTGTCAGCTTGGACAGGCGGGGAGACAAGGTCCACCTGAAACACAGCTGAAACACTGTTAGAACATGTGCTGCACGACCCCCGGCTTCAGTGTGGAAGCAATGTGACCAGCCAGGTCCTTGGCGTGACTGAAAGCCGTCCAGGAGAGTAGATGGAGCTTCTTACCCACAGCTGCCATCTCTGGATCATTCTTGTATGGTTCAATCATGCATTCATCAATGATAGAACAAAGACAAACATTTGTTGAACGGATACATATTGTAACTGTTCATCTGGAACTCGTCAAGGAAAGATTTTCAAACATAATTCACTAAAAAAAGGAGCTTTAATGGGTATTCATAAACATTTGTATAGTAAGACAGGCTACAAGCATCCTGAGTATCAAGCCACACTGTCTCAGAAACATCTAAAACATCTGAAAACAAAAGCAGGCTTCATTCTCTTTAAAAAGACATTTATTTTCTCAAAGAAATATTTCCCTTTCTTTGCTCAACTGTTATAGCATATTTAAAATAGGTTGTACGCCTACAATAAATACTTACATCAATAAAATACTCATAAAATCAAAAAAACAGATTTTTGCATGTCATCTGCAATCTCATGTTATTTTTAAGTTCTGTTCACTGTTCAAGTTCAATATATGATAAGTTAAAGAGGCTTCCATGGCCATTCATTTGAATTAGAATGATATGCTACTGTAGAACAAACATCATTTGAATGATATGCTACTGTAGAACAAACATCATTTGAATGATATGCTACTGTAGAGCCAACATATATATATATAAATACTATTACAGAGAGTCTGAACACAAAGCACAATGATAATTAAATAAGAGAAAAGTGTCCCACTATCAGGATGATGTGTCCTGTATTCTCACAGAATTCTCTGGAGAGGGGGGACAGTGTATTCCAAATCAATACGCAAACGCAACGACCAAAGGCAAAACGTGACTTCTGCCACATACAGCAATTAAAGAGGCATTAACATGTTGATTAAGAAACAATTAAAGGCAAACTCTTTCGCACATGTTATGTACAAGACTGTAACACAAAAGTATGCTGTTTAAAGAAACGAAACATTCAAAAAGTGTCATCCAGTTGTCTGACGGCACAGTATAAAGAATCATTCCATATATTAGAGAAACAAAAGAGGTGTGCTCACTGTCCAAGAGATTGGTCTCTGAAGGTGGACATGATGAGAACAAGATTAAGACTTTGTTATGTTATGCTATTCTGATGATGATGACGGTCTACAGCCTGGTTCACTTCACTACCCCCGATTGCCAAATAAATTAATCATTCATAAAAACATAAATCCCAAAATAAAATGTCCCCACAGAAATCCTGCTTACACATAGCATTTATGATATACTTGATATTACTCTGCATCGAGAAACCCTCATAGGACATAGGTTTCCAGTGTGATTTTACTAAAGGATATAAAGTTGATTTAAAAACCAATGCACCAATGAATGCCTTGATATTAATCAATGCATTGATGGATCAAACCTGAATAATAAGGTCCCATAAATCACGATCAACAGGATCAATTCACATTATGACAAAGAGAGATTTCTCATTAAGCTCTTGAAGAACCTGAACCTGAAGACAACAGTGCAGTGGTCAACACTACGGAGACTTTGTTTTCTGACTAGGGGCTAGTTGAACAACAATTTTAATCTCAATTTAAATTTTTACTTTACATTACGTACATTTAGCATAGGCCAAATGAAGTAATGGAGGAGGAGCTGAGGAAGGTAGAGTGGTTAGTCATCCAAAATATTCAAAATCAATTGTACTCTACATCTTAAGCTATGACTAAAGGGGCATTTAGCAGACGCTTTTGTCGAAAGCGACTTACAATCAGTACATTTGTGGGGTTTGACATGTGGACAGTTGGAGGAAGGGGATCAAGGGGATCGAACCGCCGACCCTACGGTTAGTGGACGACCCACTCAGTCCACCCGCTCTACCCCACTGAGCTACTGCCGCCCATGAGTACAGCCATGTGCAATATCGTTTGAGCACTATGCATTTAAATCTGTATCTGTACAATGGAGTTAGCTGCCAAACTCATAGTCTGACTTCAAGTTGATGATACTTGCAGCCCTGGTAGCATAGTGATAGCATACTCTCACGCAGCCAGTGGAAGTTAAGGTTAATGTATGGTTAGTCTTGGAGAGAGACACCATGGAATCATGGAATCCCACAGACTACAACCGGTAGGACCTTATTTCGGAATAAATATGCAACATACTTTACTTGCTAATTTCTGTCAAATCAAATGTGTAATTCATGGCACAATTCAAACGGTATCCAAAAATATTTTGTCCCATCGACTACCGTCCATGTATATTCCAAAATAAGGTCCCATGGAGACAGAAGAAGGAACATAACTCTACGTTTCCCACAGGATTCCTGGGAAACCAAGACGAAGAAGGTATACACTACAACACGCCTCCGTCTAACTTACCACAATACACAGATGAGCCAAAATAATCAATCACATATGGAATACATCCACGTTTGAATAACAAAGAAAGGGCTCCTTTAAATGCCTATTGTTTCAGCTCAAGACCAAGGCATTTCACACCATCACTTCCCATTATGTTTTTAATTAGATGGCTATTCAAATGTTTCCTGTTTGATAATTATTTTCAATGTTGTTGTCATTAGCTATTCTATAATCACGTTAACTAGTCATATATTGAGTGTGTGTGTGTGTGTGTGTGTGCGTGTGTGTATAGGTAGTTATCCTGAAAGCGTCTTCAGATTGATAAAGTCCGTTTCAGAAGTAAGTATTCCCTTTGTAGCTTCAGCTGAAGTCCATCTCCCTCATGTTCCAACAGACTCATCTTTGGTCATTCTCTGGAATCATTACTCAGGAGAAGATGATTGGCTTGCAGCTAGCGTTTCATTTAACTTTGAATGACTTTTGATAGGAGTATGCTTTATGAAATAGTAGTTATTGCTTTTACACTTTGCTATTATATTCCTATTGTGCCAACATTGCTCTTGTGTTCATTAGTTATTAAGTTACAAGTTACAGTACTTGAATATGGAGATGATTATGATAACGCATGAGCACACAATAACAATGGAATAAAGGGTTTGGGTTAGGTAATGAATAGTAATTAATGTTACTATGGAGGGTTAGGTAATGAATGGTAATTATTTTTACTATGGAGGGTAAGGTAATGAATAGTAATGAATGTTACTATGCAGGGTTAGGTAATGAATAGTAATGCATGTTACTATGGATGGTTAGGTAATGAATAGTAATAAATGTTACTATGGAGGGTTAGGGTTAGGTAATAAACAGTACTAAATGTTACTATGGAGGGCAAGGTAATGTATAATAATGAATGTTACTATGGAGGGGTAGGTAATGAATAGTAATGCATGTTACTTGGATGGTTAGGGTTAGGTAATGAACAGTAATTAATGTTGCTATGGAGGGTTAGGTAATGAATAGTAATGAATGTTACTATGGAGGGATAGGTGATGAATAGTAATGCATGTTACTATGGAGGGGTAGGTAATGAATAGTAATGCATGTTACTATGGAGGATGCAGTTCAGGGCATGCAACAGTATGAGACTGATTCCTTGGTTAAGATCCTCAACAGTGCTGTGATTCCCCAGTGGAAATAAGTCATACTCAACACGTATAGAGTCATTTCCAGGTATATTCCTCACGTTAAAGGGTTCACTCCAAGCCAAACGTGCTGGTCTCCTCCACTGCGACCAGCAGCTTCTCATACAGGATGTTGTAGGAGGGGTATGGCGGGAGGTCCAGGCGGTTGAAACAAGTGTGAGCCCTTCAAATAAAGCACATTGTTAATGTGAGACATTTCAATGCACTTTTATTTCTATACCACACTGTTATCTGGGTATTTCCCTTATTACCTAACTTAGTAAGCAAGTAAACAATGGGAATCAAACGACAGAGAATGCACATTTTGGGTTAGGGTTATTTGAGTCATCTAGTCTGTGTGTCATGGTGAATCATTTAGTCTGTGTTGAGGGTGAGTAATGCTTTGTTATGTTAGGGTTAGGTTAGACAGACATCTATGACCACATTTGACTGTGAGGGTTAGGTAACGGTCAGGTAAGGTTAAGGTTAGGTCAGGGTAAGTTCAGGGTTAGAGTTAGGTTAGGGTTTGGTAAGGTGAAGGTTAGGATTAGGTCAGGGTTTGGTAAGGTGAAGGTTAGGGTTAGGTCAGGGTTAGGTCAGGGTTAAGTCAGGGTTAGGGCTAGGTCAGGGTTAGATCAGGGTTAGGTTAGAGTAGGGTTAGGTTAGGTCAAGGTTAGGTTAGGGTTAGGTCAGGGTTAGGTTAGCGTTAGGCTAGGTCAGGGTTAGGTTAGGGTTAGGTCAGGGTTAGGTTAGGGTTAGGTCAGGGTTAGGCTAGTTAGAGTTAGGTCAGGGTTAGGTTAGGGTTAGGTCAGGGTTAGGTTAGGTCAGGGTTAGGCTAGGTTAGGGTTAGGTCAGGGTTAGGTTAGGTTAACCCTGGCTATTATTCGTACAGATGTGTTCAACCTTCATGAGCAAGTTAATGAACTGGACTGGACCTCTCTTTTTGTTCTTTTTCAAGCAAATGAAACCCCTTGTTTTCCACCTTTCGAGGGCAGCATCGAAACAAACAGTGTCCTGCTCCTACCTGGGCAGCGAGGTGACTTTGCCCCACTTCTCGATGCAGAAGTGCCGCAGGCCGTTGGAGCCCCTGAGGCAGGAGAAGCCCTCGTAGGGGACGCTGGATGTCCCGGTCACAAACTGCAGCAGCCTCAGGCGCTGCTCGTTGTTGAAGTGTTCCACCGCGCTCCAGAACCAGCGCATCACCACGTGGCTGTCATGGTAACCTGGAGGAGGACGGAGGCGAGTGAAGACAACCTCACTCAAAAAAGCCAACAATGGTGGTTTGCGTCTGCTTTCATCTTGTGTAGTCTACGCTATTTTGTCATTATCCCTAAAATAATGACAGAAACACAGAAAAAAAACAAACAATGTTGTACAATCCTATGTTTTTACAGTTTAGTCTCTACCAACCAGTTGTCCTCTGCTCCTTAATCCTAACCCTGCTGCTCAGTAGGGACTCCCCAGAGACAGTCACTGAGAGGGTAGGATAAGGGGGCTCAGACAAATGCATACTGAAGTTCCACAAAGCTGGTGCATTGCAGCATGGCCCTCACTCATTGACTCCACTTACCTTACCTTACATGCTATTTCTTTGTGTATGCTATTTACTTCTATAGTGTATGCCTAGATGTATGTATATTTATGCATATTGTTACATATGTTTATATTCTAAATGATATTTACTTACTATTACTGTTCTTCACTTCAACACTGTCTTTTCTTTTATTTTCCCTGAATATTGTAACGAATGCAATTTCCCTCAGGGATCATTAAAGTATTTCTGTCTGTCTGTCTGGCCTTGCTAGACCTCTCATCCCAAAAACATTATTTTTATCATTTATATTTTTGTTCTGTTTTCATCATTCTTGTTATATATCCATGTGACTGTATAGCGAAGCAAAGTGCATCCTGTGTGCTACCCACACTGACATTTCAAAATGGTAGATACTAGAAAGGTAACTTTATCTGGCTAACTACCTAACTCACCATGGTAGCAATGTTTGAAACTAAAATGGTCTCCTGATCACATTGACATGGAACATCTAAAAAGGATTCAAAGCACCAAAGTCCACAAAGAACTGTTCAAAAAGTTTCCTTTGAAAGCCACAGGTCTTGTCATCCATTCCCACTCTCATGTGGTCTGTTTCCACTTCAAACATTCTCTCAACCTATGGTTCACTCAGCAGGGTATGTCTGGTTCACTCCTTTGTAGTCAATGTTGCACCTCCTCCCACCTCCACTGTACTCAGTGTTGCTCCTTCTCCCACCTCCTCTGTACTCAGTGTTGCGCCTCCTCCCACCTCCACTGTACTCAGTGTTGCTCCTCCTCCCACCTCCACTGTACTCAGTGTTGCGCCTCCTCCTACCTCCTCTGTACTCAGTGTTGCTCCTCCAGTCTCGTAGGTCAATTTCTGCCGTGCCAGCGATGACGAGCTCCAGCTCCCTGGCATCGAACACTGACACCAGCCTGGAGTCCACCACCTGGAGAGTACAGGGTTGGTTAACCCTAGGTTAACTCTAAAAGTACAGGGTTAGAGTACAGTTAGGTTAGGTTAACCCTAACCTAACCCTGGAGTCCACCACCTGGAGAGTACAGGGTTAGGTAAGGTAAGGTTAGGTTAACCCTCACCTAACATAACCCTGGAGTCCACCACCTGGAGATTAACCTAACCTAACCCTGGAGTCCAGCACCTGGAGAGTACAGGGTTAGGTTAAGTTAAGTTAACCCTAACCTAACCTAACCCTGGAGTCCACCACCTTGTCCCAGGGGAGAGTACTAATCAAGGAGCTTTCGGGCTGGCAATGCGAGTGCTTGTTTAGACAGCTTGTGTGTTCCTACCTCATAGAATCCCCGTACCAGAGCCTCGTTCTGCTGAACCACGCCTCTCTCCACCCTCCACCGCACCATGCGCTCCATGTAGTCCTTCTTGTTCTTCTCTGTCACCTGAAGGTGGCAGCCTCCAGGCTTCAGCTCACGCTCTGTTACCTGGGCCACGGGGAGAAAGGGTTTAAAGGTGGATGAGATTCAAGAGCACATCATTTGAGTGCAATTTGTTTGAAATGTGTGCAAGAGCAGTTTTTTTTCTGACTGCGCCTGCCTCTGTAGGAGAGCATTTATATTTTAGACCACCCCCCCATCTCATGTCTGACAAATCCAAGCAACTGTTGCCTAATTGGTTGGTGGATTCAACCTTGACTGTCAATCACCGGTGCATGAATGAAACATGGTGGGGAAACGTGGGGCGGTTTGGAAAGAAAAAACATTTTGATCTTTTATTCCATTCTGGTTCTGGTTCTGCCAGACCCAGCTAGCAGCCCTATGCAATAACACTGGTTTTATTAGTTTTATTTATATTTGTTCTTTAGTTGTATTATGCCTGCATAGTATGAGGATGTGATTATAACACACACACACACACACACACACACACAGACACACACACACACAGACACACACACACACACACACACACACACACA
>JAOPUI010000098.1:10177408-10193761 GCA_027123135.1 Urophycis floridana | reverse complement strand
AAGTGATCCGGTTTTACGCATGTCATTATCTGATCCGATCAGAAATTTGAATTTCTTGCTGCATGTAAACGTACTGAATGAGGTGGGCTGGAGTTACCTTACAGTCGACATCTTTAGTGTTGTACTCCCATATGAGGAGAGGCTGCTCCAACAGCTGGAAGTCATCCCGGTAATGGCGTAGCTCATGAGAGAATGGTAATTTCACCTTCTGAACATTCGTGGATCTACAAGCTTGGGATGACTGAAGGTGAAACCTAAAGACTCTGAACCAGTTTTTATAGATATGTAGCTTCAGCTGGTCCAAAACACTAATCCTTTGACATTACAGCTATATTGTTGTTGATGTACCACTAGCATAAATTTAGCGCAGTTGGTAGATGCTGGAAATTTGTATTTCACTTACTCTTCAGTCTTATAGTATCAGAAAACACCTACCTAGACATAGCGAGAGTCTGTGTCCCATAACAGCACAGTCAAACATAATGTGTGTTAGTGTTGAGAAACATGAGGTTCATTTAAGTAAATCACAATTTTCATTTAATGGTGATCTACTTAAATCACCATTAAAAAGGTTATGGTAAATTCCAGAGAGAGATCCAGATAAATGTGCACTTGTATATTATGCATTTAGGAAAGGGAAATAGTTTTTCTAAGGATAATAGACTCCTGAATCCTGCTATAAAAGCAAACATGTTTTTTTTGGGAGAAAACTATTTCAGGCAATTATAATTATTTAACCATCCATGTAATAGTGTAGTTACCTGTTTCACATTTACATAAAATCTATATTTGGTGAGGCAATTCATGGTTGATAGTGGCAGCCAGGCATCAAGTCCATACCATTTACATACATCTGTGCTGCTCTGTGTTTCAGAGTAAAGATAATTGAATAACATTTGAAAAGAAGAGACCAAGGTTCAGGTTACATAGAGTATACCAACGTTCTTCATCATTGCGAGGTGGGCTGACTCTGTCACACTCTTCTGAAACTTTTCTCCTGTTGTTTGTTGTTTGTTGTTTGTTTGTTTCCAGGTCATGTGACTTGGACAGAAGCAAAGATGCTAATCAATGTTTTTTCAAGCTTTCTTTTTCGAGAAGCTGATTCTAAAACAAGCCAATGTGTCTTCGTCCTCAGAGCTAGCCTGCCATCCCGATCTCTCGTTGTCTCACCTCGTTCTTCATTCTGAGGTTTCCCCCTGTCTAGTCCGCCTTCAGAGATCGGGCCGGGTCAGAACCAGAGTAATTTGCTGACCCCGTGGCTCCCCCCGGGCTGATCACTTGGCGGCAACGATTCCCCAAGTCACTCTCTCTCTCTCTCTTGTTGATTTCTGAGCCGATACTTTAGGACGTTTTTACAAAGCAGCAGAATCCAATGACTTTAAGGAGAGGATCCAAACTTCTGCTACAGGAGCGGCCATGTTGTTTTCTATGGTCACGAATGCCGAATCCATCAGCAGAAGTTCCATACTTCCTGTGAGTGTAGACCAGTTAACAGTTCCTGGTTTCTGACTTCCTGTGAGCTGTAGACCAGTTAACAGTCCCTGGTCTCTGACTTCCTGTGAGTGTAGACCAGTTAACAGTCCCTGGTCTCTTACTTTCAATGAGCTGTGGAGACAAAGACAAGATTGAGACAAAGAAAAAAAAAATTAAGATTTTGATAAATCAACACAATTTCCAAAACCTGAATGTCTGAAAGTCCCTCTCTCTCTCTCCTCTAAACCCATGTACTGTAGATGAATGTTCCGCACTCTCTCTCTTCTCTAAAGCCATGTAAATGAATGTCCCGCCCTCTCTCTCGCCTCTAAACCCCTCTAAATGAAAGTCCCGCCCTCTCTCTCTCCTCTAAACCTATGCAAATGAATGTCCCGCCCTCCCTCTCACCTCTAAATCCATGCAAATGAATGTCCCGCCCTCTCTCTCACCTCCAAATCCATGCAAATGAATGTCCCGCCCTCTCTCTCACCTCTAAACCCATGTCCCGCCCTCTCTCCTCTAAACCCAGGTAAATGAATGTCCCACCCTCGCTCTGCTCTTAATTCTTTGTATTGTGTCTTAGTTGTTTTATCTTCATCTTAATTGGATTATCAAATCAATAACTAATTCCAGTTCAGTCCATACACGATACTGCTAACACTTTTATATGACATTTGACCCTTCAATTAAAATCACATAAATCACAATCAAATATACTTCTACCCAGGGTTTGAGTTATGATTCCATCTCTGTAGGGGTCTCTTAAAAAAACTACTACTACTACTACTAATAACAACTCTAGATGCACACAGGGTGTGATTTATCAAAAACACAGAGGGGGGGGTGTTCTCTCTTTTTTATCATGAAAAAACTAACAATTAACAGCCCTGTTTTTTTTTCAAGTCACATTGTCAGTCCTTTCCATTCGGGGCTACGGTTCTGCTGTGAGGGTGACAAGCAGGTGAATTGCACTTCTGTTCTCGCTCCCATATCTCGGTCCGGTCAAGTCCCGGTAGATTGAGCGCATAATTTCTCAAGCAGTGTGCACGACTCAATAGTCCTTCTAACAAAATGCCTACAGATTGAGACGCAAGTTGTGGTGATCAGCAAGCTTTCTATAATTAATTCAAAAATCGCTAGGCCACCTACACTTTATGCTGATTACACGTTTAGACTACTATTACTACTATACTTGTCATGTCAAGCTATTTATCTGTAGCGCAAATATTACTCTGTATATGGAAGTGAAAATAGCTTTATTTGTAATTAAAATATTATGCTGCTGTATTTTCAGAGACCCCCACAGATATTTGAGTTTGCTGCTTTCATGGGAGCCAGACCTCTCTCTATGGATGCTCAGCTCTCACTGGCTCCCAACTAACTCAAACCCTGCTTCTACCATGAAAACACTGTGGACTACACATAGCCTTCATGTTCTCCACGTCGTCTAACTTGTAATCCGAAGGCTGTATATTTTATAATGTTGCATATTCATGCCTTCATGTTCTTTAAGAACAACATTAGCTGAAACTCCAGACTGATGCTGTCAAGGAAAGTGTTGTTATGTAAATTTACATTATTCAGAAGGTTGAACAGAACAGAGCAAGGTACACCAGGAAAACGCCCAACTCGTTATTAATAAACTCTTCTTTGAAACATACACAGCACACTCAAAGTAAGAGTAAGTTCACACAGTAAAAAAAAATACCTTCACGTAATTCCAAACAGTGTGTGTGTGTGTGTGAGCCTGTATTGGTCACACCACGGCAGAAAACCTGTAAAAGGATGTCTCTCCACATGACACACCAGCAGAACGACCAGACGTGGGGTCTCTCACCTCAGCTCTCTCACACATCTCCCCTCTGATAGGCACAGACACAAACTCTGGTTCCTGCTGGGCTGCTTCCCCTCGTAAAGCCCTTTGTGAGGCTGCTTCACACTAAACACACTCTATAAATCAAGTTGGATGTGATACTCGCCCCGGACCAATACATCTGCACACACGCTATGTCGTATCTACTCCTTCTGAAATATCTAAAGGTCACAAACCTTGTCAGAGACACAAGGACCGAACGTCTCACGTGGCTGGGAGTGGGACCCAGCCCCCACACATTCCATTAGGACTGGGCCGTCACTGCTCTGTCAGCCACTCAAAGGGCTTTAGTTTTCGAAAGGATTGCTTCTCTTTTTTTCATTGTTATTATGAATATTTTGAATTCTGATCTTTTGATGATGAATACAGGCTTCTTGAACTTGTAGTTTTTCCTCACAGGGATCATTTAATGCACTTACAGAGGAAATAAAAGTAGAGCATCAGCAGTAAACAGGAGCCTGTAAAACATGTATGCAAAGAAAGTATGAACAGTGTTTCAGACCTATGTGTTTTCCTGCTCCTATAGTAGTTTGTCTTCCTACATCTGTGCTCACATTACAGCTTTTTTAAGGATAGAATCCAATGTAAATATATTAACGTTATGGGAAGTACAGCAAATGCTAAAATATTATGTCTGAGCGACCAAACAAAAACTATTGTTTTTCAGCTTGTGATGAGATGGCTCTCTCAAAATACATACATACAAAACAAGGTCATTAATACATACAAAACAAGGTCATTAATACATACAAAACAAGATCATTAATACATACAAAACAAGGTCATAAATACATACAAAACAAGGTCATAAATACATGCAAAACAAGGTCATTAATACATACAAAACAAGGTCATTAATACATACAAAACAAGGTCATTAATACATACAAAACAAGGAATATATACATACATATATCTGAAAGTGCTCTACTGCATTGCAAGCAGCTGTGAGAAGGGTCTGGAGGAGCCTGACGCCCACCACACCGCTTCAGACAGATCACTGCCTGGCCTCTCCTCTGCCTCACTGTTTTGATGCAGTTCTCTCTCTCTGCACTTTGCCTCCTGCACACCACTCTAATATTGATTCAGTGGCTGAACGCTGTATGGCCTGTTAGAGAGAACGCAAAGTCTTCCTCTCGGAGATTAACAAATCTGGGTGACACAAAAAAGGAATGCAGACTCTAGGGCTCTCTCACGGTCATTTTATTTAGTCATGGCACCAAACCATGGAAACTTTGCTTCATGAATATCGCCTTGAATCAATTATACACACAATCAACACCTCCCCCGCTGGAGAAGTATATGGAGACGTCTCGGGTTGCTCTGAGCTCAGACACAGCAGCATTTATTCAGCCCTTATTGTCATTGTTTTTGTTACTTAACAAAGACTAGCCATTTTGTTCAGTCAAAACAAATATTGTGGGAGAAATGTCCAGATGACATTTAATGGGTTTAGAGTGAGACACTGAGTGGGAGGGGAAGCCTCTGTTCTTGGGAAACATCACCCCTGTTTTGCTAACTCTCACTTAAAAGTCAGTGTTTCTGTTTGAAATTGGTTTGTGGAGTCATTTAATCTCTTATATTTGTGTTGGCATGCAGATCCAGTTTTACAAAGGACCAAATAGGTACTTGACTTGTCATTCAACCAGCCCAGGCTCTCGTAACACAGCAGATGTTTTGTGCTTGGACATTGAGTGATATCAGCATGCCACTATTTACTGGTCACCAGTCTCTCATAGTACGGCCCTAACATCTGAACCCACTAAAAGCACATGAGATCAAGGAGATTGGTGACCAAACACTTGGATATTTGATGATACGTTGTTTTTAATATATAACCATAGGTAGGTAGGATATCATAAGGGAGCTGCAGATTCAAGAGAAAACAGTAAACAGAAGAGAGCAAGATTTTGAAACTAAACAACCAAAAAACGTATATTTCCCACACTTGGAATTGACAACGCTTTTAACAATGAATCCTCATTTAATAATAATAACGTACATATATCAATGTTTGAGCGAGGCCAAAGGATACCAAAATGCTCTCCCTACTAATAATAACAACAGGTGGGTAACTGAATAACCTCCAATACAACAGCCATGTTTCCTCCTTTCTATCCCATGTTGGTGCCTGTTCCCTCTGTGCATTTTTCTAGAACGGTAATGATAGGAAAATCTGGCCAACAATACACAAGGAGGGTACTGACTGATAAATCACAGCTGTCCAAAATAAAAGTGAGGGGGACTCCTGTAACATAAATAGGCCTACTCCCGTTACCTCATGGTACCATGAGTAGGCCCGACAGCTGGCTGAAGGACCCATTGAAGCCCTGACCCCTTCTTCCAACTATGACCGCATTCAATTGATTGATTCAAAGGTGATGCTGTGTAACATTAATACCAGAACTGTAACGTGACATGTGACGTGTAACTGACCGGCGGCAGCCAGGTCATTTTGTGTCTAGCTATGTTCATCGGTCAATGTTCTTCTCAATAAGGCCTTCACAGAAAACAAAGAACCATCAAATCTGCTGTGACAAAAGGCAAACGGGCATGAATTTCTAAGGTTCTAAGGGCTGTGATCAATGCCCATTGCCAAGTGACACCAATATAAAGCACATGGCTAATAAGCATATTCACACCATCCTCCTTCTCTGAAACCCCTAATGTGTTTGATGTGGGTTAGTACATATACTCTACACCATCCAGTGATTAGCCCAGTGCGTAGCTTGCTCACGTTTGTAGCTCTGACAGTAATATAGCTTATTAAAAGAACAATGCAACTTTCAATTATATCCCTTCCAAGCTCAGGTTAGCCTGCTGCGTTGCCTTGATGGGCCAGCACTGCCTGTCTGAGCAAACAGAGTCTAGCTAAAGCAGTGGTGACTAATGACACAAAATAACCAAATGGCTGGTGTAAATGTTTTGTATACATTACCATAGCCTGAAATATTTCATCTGCCATGAAGCCTGCAGCTGACAGAAAGGCAACCAATTAAACCTCTGTCACGATAGCGCCTGTTTTCTCTACTTTTGTACCAGGCTAGTCAATGCAACACTGTGCCTAATTTAAGATTAATTAAAGACATATTATTTCAATTTGTAACCTATTTGTAGTTGGTTTATATGTCTTCATGTTTTTCCAAGATAATTATATTGACTTTATGTCTGGATACTGTGAAAAGCTGGTCGCAGATTGCATCCTCCCTGTTAGAAGCTGTTAAATCCAAAACACTATGCTTTTAAATTATTATTTTGAGGGCATTTGTGTGTCGACCTGAAAAGATATTAAATGTTCAAAATCAAACTCCTCCGTTTTCAAAGATATTTTTTTGTGGCGTTCAATCAAGCTGAGGAAATAGAAGCGGTGGAAGAAATGGCTGCCTGCTGCCGGGGAAGAGCTGAGTTTTCTGTTCCTCCCGCGCTGTAATGGGAGCTGTTATGACAGGCAGCCCTGCCAGGACTTTGCTGTTCAGTCACTTCAGGCCTGATAGATGTGGGAGGTGGATGGGTGTGAAAATAGAGAAGGTTAACACTCTCACATCTTACCCCTTGACAAGTCACACCTAACATCCGCGGTCAGGGGGAAGGTAAGGAGTGGATGCTGGAGGAGGGAGATGCCCCATGCGGGCAGCGACCCCTGCACACACACACAGCTTCCCAGTGAGTTCACTAACTGGGAAGCTGTAACCAAAGCTAGTGTAGGCCTTAACGTGCTCCTGGCTGGTCCTCCACAACTGCAATGATGTTGACAAACAGTTTGCCACGGAGGAGCTTTATCTCCTTGTTTCATGTTGTTGTATTTATTGATGCACCTGGTCCAGAACACATCCCTGTATGTCTGCTCGAAGGGTCAGAACAAGCTTTCTGATTCTCAGTTCATAAATACTGATGAACCTCTCTCTATATTTAATGAAGAATAATAACAGTAATAATAATCTGTGTCTTTAAATCATCATAATTTACAACTGTTTAATACCAAACACCTGAAGCAAAATCAGTGTAGTTTATATATTTGTTTAATCTTTAATATTATGCAAATCAAAAGGGCAACATTCAACTATAACATCTAGTAGATTATCAAAACTCTTTGAAGCTCATATCTTTGTGTTCAAAACGTGTTAAACTCTGGGTCATGTTAATGAATCCAAAGGTACTACATCATCCTGTCAAAGGGCTAAAGAGCAGAATGTGTACACCTGTACCCATGTCGACTCACAGCGCCTGAAGATGAAATGAAAAGGATTGGTCATTTGATTCCTGTAAGATGCGAGCAATCCATCCAACAGACTGAAGCAGGTCTTTGGGCGAGAAACACGCTACAAAACACACACCTCTAGAATCTATGGCTGTCAGGATTCATTGTCCCTCTGAATGGAGCCAGACACATGTTCTGTAATGCCGCTAACCTCATTACTAGGAGGGAATATAGAATATACAATATGCCATTTCTTCTACAAAGACGGCGGCTGCCTCTGTTGTTTAACTTCAACAGCTGGGGCTCTAATGTCTGTGTGCTCAGCAATGTCCTACATAATTCCCTGAGCAATAGACAACAGTGGTACAATAATTCCCAGGTTGTTGTTCTGACAGTTTTCCCCTTAGATCACATTCTCTATCTATCACATGCTCTCTCTCGCTCCCCCCCCCTGCCTCTCTCTCTTCTCATTGAAAATGTTGCAAGGCAAAGAGATAATATATTTTGCTGTGGTCAAAGCCACATCTGTAGGTGGGGAATGCCAAATTCAACCTAGATTAAACAGAAATGTTGTCTGTTTGTGGCTTTGAGTGTAAATGTGTGTGATTTAGGATATCACACACATTAGTCCAAGCTCTGGGCTGCTAGGTTTGGATCAGAGTCACAAGCAGGTTTCATTTGATATGCTGTAAAAAAAGAAGCTTGATTCCTTGAAGCTACTACACCTGCCTGTACTTGCTCCTGTGACCTGCTGACCTTTCAATATCATCATCATCATCATCATCATCATCATCATCATCATCATCATCATCCTCCTCCTCCTCCTCATCATCATCATCCTCATCCTCATCCTCATCATCATCCTCATCATCATCATCATCATCGTCATCATCATCATCATCATCATCATCATCATCAGTCCATGTGTACTGCTTTTTCTGTTCATATCAGGCAAACGTTTTCACCAATCAGGAGCAAAACCATGTGGCTGAATCAGGGACAGCAGAGCCAGTTGCACTCAGAGCTTTGATTTGAACTGCTAATCCCTCCCTGGTCTGAGGCTCAACCATACTCAGGGTGACATAGCTCAGTGGGTAGAGTGAGGCGTCCACTGATCGGAGGGTTGGCGCTTTGATCCCCACCTCCGACTGTCCACATGTCGAACCCCACAAATGTACTGATTGTAAGTCGCTTTGGACAAAAGCGTCTGCTAAAGGCCCTCAATGTAAATGTATATTCACTTGCTTGTCTTTGCTGAAGTACCTCAGCTTCTCATCTGCTTCATTTCCGTTTACATTTATGGCATTTAGCAGACACTTTTATCACTTTTATTTGTCAGAAGATGGTGAAACACTTTATTGCTGCTCATAGTAAGCAAGTCACCAGAACAAGTTTCAAGCATTCCAATTGCTTGGTTAACCATTACTAGTGTACAACATCTCTGGCCTAAGATGCTAAGTGCTAAGTTACAAAGAGCAATTCTAAAGAACTGAGACATACAACATACAACTGCATAAGGATAGGTAGAGGATGGATGTTATGCAGGGACCAGGTGAACTCTGAACAAGTGGGTCTTGAGTCTCTTCCAGAAGATGGGGAGTGCCTCCGCAGTCCTGACATTGGCAGGGAGCTCGTTCCACCACTGCTGTGCCAAGAGTGAGAAGAGTTGTGATTTAAATCAGAAACAACAGATCCATGTGTGTGTGTCTTGTGTGTGCGTGTCTCTCACAGTCACACACAAAGTGGACTGAGAATCCTGCCCAACTTTGCAGATATTATCCAGGGAATGAATGAATGAATGGTACTCCAGAATGGAGTACTTTAATATGCCAGACAGCCAAACTAAGTAAGACTCAACAACTAGTTTCTAATCAATTAACTTCTTTAATAAATTGGTTTAAGTGGGAGGTTTGAATGGCATATATTTTTTTTGTAACAGATCAGCATTTTCATTCACAAAGGTGCACTAGTTGACTATTAGATAAAGACTCCTAAAAGATGATATTAAAATGTCCAACATTATCAGTTCATCTAGTAAGTGACTACCTTCCACCACAGCACACTTGATGAGCAAGGAGTACAGACCGTACAGCTCATACAGCTCCTTGTTCAACTCCTCACCACTGATTAACCAGGGGAAAAAACACAGCAAACACTCCATTAGGAAGGCGGAAGACATCAACAATTAATGACTACTTAATTCATGAAATGCTCTCCCTCTAATGGTCCCAATGTTTTCAAAGTCTTCATCGACCACCGTTGCTCTGGGTTTCCAAATCACTCAATCTGATCCCATTCTCAGAGATGAACAGCGCAGTGTTGGGTAACAAACCTATGCTGGGAGTCTGTCTTCTTGGCACATTCCACCTTAAGGAACCATTTCCTGCCTCCACCTTTTCATTTGATTCTGCTATGTTGCATGATGCCACTGGCACTAACATTGCTCCCAGACTAGCAGCATTTCCTCTGTACATTCATACATTTATTTTCTGCCACAAGAAAATAGTTTGCCCCCAACCCCATCATATAATTGGCTGAATATATTTCCATTCTATTTTGGATCTTACATGGTGCTGTGCTTTTCTTTTTTCAATAATTACAAGTACTTACACAACAATAATCGTAATCATTATAAAAATAATCATAATTATCAATATCAATATAATGAAGAAATGTAGCACCAGGACAATAATAGCCTCCCTATATTCCTCGCTATGGGCACTCAAAATCACCCTGCTGCGCCACAGGCAAACTGTTCTTTATCTGGGAGGTGGAATGTGAAGCTACAACCCAAAAGAAACCGCGTTCTCTGTCTTCACTGGTTGATGTGACCACTGCTCGTCCCGGTATGCCAACCCAGTCTCACGGCAGTTCGTGAAATAGTCACGAAATAGTCCTAATCTATTGATTCGTGTACATGGACACACATTTCCCCTTTTTTTTGTGACACTCAGCACGACTTTCATTATAACCCTAACCCAAACCCTAACCCTAACCCTAACCCTTACCCTAACCCTAACCCTAACTTAACCCCTAAACCCTAACCCTAACCCTTACCCTAACCCTAACTTAACCCCTAAACTCTAACCCTAACCCTTACCCTAACCCTAATTTAACCCCTAAACCCTAACCCTTACCCTAACCCTAACTTAAGCCCTAAACTCTAACCCTACTGGCGGCGGGTCCTCACACAGCTTTAGCTGGCATCTTCACCAAGAGGCTAATGGGTGTCACGAAAAAAAAAGGAAATTCGTGTCCATGTACACGACACTTGTCGTGACTATTTCACGAACTGCCGTGAGACTGTGTTGGGTATGCAGGGCTGCCCTTGTTTCCTCGACAATAGAATTGTATCAAGTCATTTTTCATTTACTCAATTTACACAGTGATTATTTTAGTAGACAAAATGTGGTCCTGAGGAACTTGAACTGCTCATTGAAAATGAGGCCCACGGTCCACATACACATCTCCCACGGTCCACACACACATCTCCCACGGTCCACACACACATCTCCCACGGTCCACACACACATCTCCCACGGTCCACACACACATGTCCCATGGTCCACACACACATCTCCCACGGTCCACACACACACATCTCCCATGGTCCACACACACACATCTCCCATGGTCCACACACACATCACCCATGGTCCACACACACACACATGTACCACAGTCCACACACACGTCTCCCATGGTCCACACACACACATGCCCCACGGTCCACACACCTATCCCACGGTCCACACACATATCCCACGGTCCACACACCTATCCCACGGTCCACACACCTGTCCCATGGTCCACACACATGTCCCACGGTCCACACACATATCCACGGTCCACACACATGTCCCAAGGTCCACACACATGTCCCACGGTCCACACACATGTCCCACGGTCCACACAAATGTCCCATGGTCCACACACCTATCCCACGGTCCACACACATGTCTCATGGTCCACACACATATCCCACGGTCCACACACACATTGCCCTTGTGCTACACACACATTGCGTGGTTGTGGAAATGGTCCAGTGTTTCAGGTCATTCAGTGAATCTGCTACAGAATGTTCTTTTTGTGGAAGAAAGCAACAAACTATGTGAGGAAATTATATTCCTATGTGAATATAAAACTATAAGAATAAATATAGAAAAGTAAATGCATGTACTAATCATGTAAGAGTAGCCATCTTCTGATGAGGATGTTCCAGGAAGCACCAGAATGCTCAAGTCAACATCCAAGATAATGCCTGGGAAACACTGCCTTGTTTTCACCACACGTGATGTATTTTTTACTGGGTATTTCATCAATACCCCAAGAGAGTACTCGCCCCTGTGCCATCCAACACTGGGCATTCTAGGAGATCGATACATCCCATTGGATGACATCGCTCTAGGAAACATCACTCCCGTTGGCCATTAATGACAAACTCTAGTCCTCGAAAGGTCAAACTCTGTGTTTTCAATTTATATTCACATTCAAATTGATCAGATGTATCCTAACCAACAGAACGCAATAGTTTTAAGCTGTTAATCAATAAACATGTCTTTAAGAATTGCAAATCATCTCCATGTTTTTGTCCAAACTTACCATAAAAATGCTGACAAAATATTTTTTGACACAAAATCATTTTACTTTAAGCTCCATGGTCATGTACAAGACTGTGAGATGTGTTCACACCTTCCTATATTTCATTTCATCCTCTTGTGCATTTTCGGGCAGCCAGTGCCTGTGAATTTGAGTCAGCCTACGCATCCTTTGCCCACACATTTTCAATAAATAATGATTATATTTCAATATAAATGATGTCTGGTGCATTAAGATTTCCAGACACCTCTTTCAGATATCTAAAACACTGCAATGCTCTCATGTACTACTGAGGGAATGTGTGAATTTGCTGCTCAGTAATCTGCATATGTCTCAATCTAGTCTTCATAATCTACCATTGTTCTAGTCAGTGGTCTTTCAAACCCACATTTGTAAACCTTAATGTTTGTATATTTATCTGATCATTATATTACCATACAATGTGCTCTTTGTGTTTCACGTGGACACCTTGAAATCTATTCACTTGAACAAATTCGCTTTGGTCTGATCGTCTCATCTTTTAACTTATGTATTTGTGCCAGATATATGCGTGTCTTCAGGTCAATGAAAGCCCATTCTTGTGTCGTACTGTTATGCAGCAGTTACTGATAACAGTGCAGTTTTCCATATCCGCTGCTCCCCCACTATAAAAGAGATGCTGTTGTGTACCGAAGCTGTCTAACACTTATTGCTTTCCTGCTCAATGTCCACATTGTTCAATTCCAGCACCCCAAGGAAACAGGGACTAAAATATGTGGTTCAGTTTTCCTTTGCGCATCCACTTGAGAAACACAATGAATTGTTTCACAAGACACTGAGTTAGAAGACTCACAATGGTTGCTCTGTTTCTCAAGGTGCTATAGGTAAGATTTAAATTCCACAGCTATTGTGACCGTGCTGTGAGAATATCAGAAGAATATATTCTGTTGTATATTGTGTGTTAAAAAGTTTGTATTTTGTGCCCTCTCTTAATCTCTACCAAAGCTGACCTACATCACCTTTATGGTCATTCCAAGGAGTTTATCACTGTATATATACACTATGAAGAGTAATTTATTCAAATATTATTATAATTTAGTCATTATAAGGTTGAACAATGTGAATAAGCTTCTTATTCACATTGTTGATTTGTGACATCTGGGTCTCAACTATCCTGTTGATTTATTCTGTTTCATCAATAAACACAAAGTTTGTTTATGTTTGTTCAGCTTTGAATTCCGTGACAGATCAATTTTCTATTTGAACATTTTAACTTTACTGTACTTTTTGCACGAAAAACAATAGAATGGGAATAGTGGACTACTAGGCCTAGGCGTTCAGTTGCTTGGACTTACATTGTCCTAAACAGCTCTGCCAGACATTGAGAATGTGAACACACAGCATCAGGCTTGGCTGACTTCACTGTGCTGGCTTCCTTTACTCTGCTGGGATTCAATTCAAACCCATTGCCGAGACTTTCTTGTGCATCCACCTGGTCTATCTGATGGAGGAACTCATTAACCTACAAACATTCCTTCCCAGAGCTTGAAGACAAAGCGGTCCTCTGTGGGCCACTGTCCTTTCTGTGTCATTTCCCCTGCCTGTGAAAAAGGTTATTCATTGGAACTCAAAGAGCACTATCAGAATGATTTGTCATTGTCAATGTTATGATGCATATAGTAAAGTATAGGCATCACATGTTCATCAATATTCAGTTGTGTTTCCTTAATCTGTTTCTTAATCTGTATTCTCAATCTGTAATTGAAGAAATATATTTTCAAATTTATAGGGAGCTACACGTTTTAACATATGTGCATATATTTAAAGATGAAAAAGGATGTATTACAATATATTGCATACAATACATGTATATGTCAATATGACATGTATTGAATTCATCTTTGTTATTCTCAAAAATAGCCTTTGAGAAAATACTAATCTAGAAACAAACAGTATTTCATGGAGACTGCACCCTCAGCCTATCTATCTCTACCCTCCCAAATCACACATCAGGCCCCACTTTTATTGATGACAGAGACCCTCAAGTTTCTACCACATATCACTTTGGACCACTGGATCAATAACTTAATTACTTTTATGAAAGCACACTAGAAGCTGTGGTGGCTCGAGGCCAACCACTTAACATTTTTAATCTTGAAGAATTTCACTATGGATTGCCCCAATTGGAAAAGGGTGGGGGGGAAATCAAAGGCAGGATATTCTTGTTATTTAAGGACAGCCTTGCCATTCGGCCCATGTATTCATATGCAGTATCAGTTTCACTGAGGCATACCGGCAACAACCACACCACTTGGTGGATTACTTTGGCTCGCATTAGCTTCAATAAAAAATATGAACAATGATAATATGAAAAAAATAACAATCTCCCTTTAGCTTGTGAGGGCCATTCTGAACCTGTAGTTTTATTGACCTATATCACAAATGAGTGGAACTACAGGTCTTCTGGATTCAATAGAATCAAGACATTTTGAAATAATCACTGAATTAATTACTTAAGTAGAACAAATTAAATATATGAGTTGAAGAAAGATGGGAGTGTTGGCTATAGCAAGCTGTTCATCCATTACCACTTGGAGCACAAACACATTGCAGAGTTCAGAGTTCAGAGAGTTTAGAGTTAAAAGACTTTAGAGTTCAGAGTTTAGAGCTTAGATAGATGTCAGAGTTCAGAGAGTTTAGAGTTCAGAGTTTAGAGTTCAGAGAGTTTAGAGTTCAGAGTTTAGAGTTCAGAGAGTTTATAGTTCAAAGTTTAGAGTATAGAGAGGTTAGAGTCTAGAGTTCAGTGTTTAGAGAGTTTACCTAACCTTTGATCCAGTCCTATTCCTGATCTCCAGAGATTTTTATATGGCTCAGCAAACGCAGAACCATAGCAACTCTGATTTCAAGATCCATTTTTAGACTTTTGTCACATTATCTAAAGGTAAATTATCTGCAGGAAATATATGCAATTAAACACAACTGTAACATATTTAACCCTTTCATCAGATCGACACCAACTCCTTGCCAAACAGGAAGAAGCTTGTTCGGCTCTGCAAATCATGGCATATGTCAGTGTCCCAGTCCAAGAGGCCTTTGTGCTGGGTTTGGATCCAAATGTACTTTAAATTTAATTGTGGAAACAAATGTGCTAACAGTGATGATGTACAACTGTATTTACAAAAACCTGCAGACCAATTGCATAATGTAACAACACAGCCAGCGGAGCCATCAAAGTTTCACTTCTGTAAAGCCACTGTTTGGAGACCATTTGTTTACAGGAGAAGCATCATGTGTACGTTGTCTTCCATGTTCACCCTGATCCAACATATCCGATGCTGATGTATCATTTTCTGTTCATACAAACCCCCAACATGGCTCAAAGAGAGAATAACTCTGAATAAATCATGTCAAGTCACAGCGGTTTACATGAATTATTGAATTTAATTTCTCCATGCTTGTGTAGTCACACAGCGGGGTAGTATCAATACACCTTCCTTCTTCTAAACTTCTCCAAGCGAGGCTGTCAGGAGTCAGCTCCTCTCTGTTGGTGCTCCTGTGCACCTCCTTGTATGGCTCCCTCAGTCAGCTCCCCTCTATTGGTTCTCCTCTGCACCTCCTTGTATTGCTCCTTCCATTCTGCTTTCTCCTATCATTTTTTGCTGTGTGTATGTGATGCACTCTGTACCACCTCATGACCTCATGGTGGATTGTATGTGATGCACTCTCTGCCACCCAATAGTATCTAGTATATGCTATTTTCCCAGTGACTCTACTGGACGCCCCTTCAATGGAAGCTGCTCTAAGATGTCAGCCTTTCATGTATGAAAGCAGGAACATGTGGATCGGTCCATGTGAGATGTGTTGTGGGGGAGTTAATAGGATGTTTCGTTCTTGAATAGGGGCTCAATTACAACACCCTGGTTAAGAAAGCTGATTCAACAGAAAAAAATTACAATTCCAAGCTAAGGCACAAATATGGTGTGTAATTATGAACCATGTGTGTGAGACACAGTGGGACATACCATGGGGGAATCAGTCTCGGCTGAAGGGTGCATGGAGTGGCGGTGAAGAATGGGTGACCTTTCCTTTCTAAACATGATCTCATAGAGAAATGCATGAGGGCACACATGAGATGTGTGTGCGTGAGTGTGTTTGTGTGTGTGTGTGTGTGTGTGTGTGTGTGTGTGTGTGTGTGTGTGTGTGTGTGGCTTGAAGTAACAAATCAAATGAA
>JAOPUI010000098.1:10167113-10177308 GCA_027123135.1 Urophycis floridana | reverse complement strand
GGGGCGGAGGGGGGACACTCACCCATCATCTCCTCCTGCTCCTCTTCCTCCTCCACCTCCTCCACACACACACACACATCTATGTATACATATAATATATATATATGGCAATAAGGGTAATTTCATTTGATTTCAATGTTGATTTCCAGTCCTGCTTCGCGCTCAGCGAGTGCCCAGGAGCTGAAACTTCCCACCGTGCAAGTATCTAGGTGGTAGTCGGTGATTGATGAAAACATGTTAGATCAGTTCAAGTATACCACTCATGGATTCCGAACCCCAATAGGGGGGTTTTCTCCAGTGGCTGAAGTCAGCAGAAGAGCTGCGTTATGCCTGCCGGCTGTGGGTCAGTCCTCCCCTCCCGCTGCCCTGTAGCCATCTCTCTCTCCTGGGTCTTCTGGCCTGATGTCCCCGGGGCTCCAGGGGGCCAGATTCACTTCAGATGAGCGATGCAGGCGTCACTACAATTCCCTGAGGCTCACTAGTTGTTGCGGCCGGTGACCTGGTCTATATTTGTACTCATCACTTATATCCACGGGAGAATGAATAAACAATTAGGCTAGGCAGGGCTTTTAAAGGGAAGTAAGGTAACCATTTTATTCTAATTTAATTTTAAACAGGGACTTTTATTGTAAAAAACAAAACAAAGGTCTGACCGGTAAATAAGTGAAGCCGCCGCACAGCCACAGGAAGAAACTGGAATGTATAAAAACATTAATGCAAAATATGATTGCATTAGCTGAAGGGCACAATCTCAATTGCCTGGGACTATAATTGAATAACTCTGTAATTAAGTTACTGTCTATCGTTGCAGAGCCCACTTTGTCTGTGACCAAGTCACTGGGGAGTGTGAGCTCACATTCTGAATGCTTCTCCCTGCCCATCTCTCAGAGCTGATCCAGACACACTTCTCAAGTGTTATTATATGGATGATTATAAAAAGGAAAAGTAAACATACAGACCTAAAGAAATGCTTCACACGGCTCACTTGACAGACTCCTCAACTGTTCAAAGGAGGCATTCGTGGTTGGAGCACTGCAAAGACATCCTGCAGAAGGGTTGGTAGAAGCATGCCTCATGGTCTGAAGACCAGGATGGTAGAAACATAGCTCATGCTCTGAAGTCTAGGATGGTAGAAACATGTCTCATGGTCTGAATTCAGGAGGTTCTCTGTGTGACAGACCGCTGTATCTTTGTGTTGAAGGTAATGGGATGGGCATTGCGTGAATTGTTCGCATGAATGTTACGTTATGCATTGAATTGTTACAACACGAGGTTCAATCCAACTGGTTACTTGACAGCCACTGGCCTGAGTCCACATTGCACAAGCACTTGGATTGGGTTTGAAGTTCTCAACTATCCAATCACCAATAATGATCAATAAAGAAATGAAAGCCTTCATTACAGTTCTCCGACAGCCGGAGGTCAGACAGTTGAACAGGGATGGGCGGGTCCTATCAAAAGTATTTGTTTTTTCAGGTTTTTATTGGTGATAATCACGTGATACTCAGTAGACATTCATTTCTAATACTGTGATATTCTTTTGAATGCAAGTCAAAGTCACGTGAAACTACTGAAAATATGTACAAATGAAGTTGAAGTTGAACATGGGTAGTTGCTATTTGCTTGACATGCTGTTGATCAGAATACGAATGGCGTGATGAGGAAGTTGGACATGTAAAGGGAGTATCCATTGACACAATGTCACCTAGATTATGTCACCTAGGTGAAATCTATCACAAAATAAGTAATTGCTTGTGATATAACTAAAAGTGTTGAGTGTCTAGCTGCTTGAGAGTACATTTACTCATGGAAAAAGTCATATGCCTGGTCTGGAAACGCAACACAGACTTTGGGTCTATCAGGTTGTTGGAGGGGTAAATAATGTGACAATCACAATAAGATGCATCTTGGTAGCTGCATCCATTTGTGACATCATAGTGCGGATGTCTGCAATTTCCCTCAGGGATCATTAAAGTACGTCTGTATGTCTGTCTGTCTGTCTGTCTGTCTGTCTGTCTGTCTGTCTGTCTGTCTTGTCTGTCTTTAGTGGTTGGCTGCAACAGTTCAAACACAAATTCTTTATCACACGTAACAGAACATGTAACACAAGCTCTACATGCACCAGAAGAACACTTCAAGGACTGCATGCCAAGACACATCCCCAGAAGAAACCCACACACCAGCACTCTGCAAACTGCCCACCCTGCTATCCATCGCCACATACGCCATTATGTTGTCACACCCTGACACATGCCCGCTCCCCTCTGGGAGGGGCTGAATCTTCCCCGTCTTCCCATAGGCAATAAGACAAGGCTTCCCTCGCTATCAACCCAGCAATTTGTCTTTCCCAGCATGAGCATTATGGTCCCAGTCACATGTTGTGACCTGTGGTGCACTAGAATGCTAGGCAGCACATACTCAGTTATTGTCAACTCAACCCATCTGTATTTAGATGATTTTAGTTTGATTTGTTCTATTTTACCTGGATTGATGTGCTGGTACAAATGGCAATAAATAAATCAAAAATATAATGAAAATGTACTGAAAATAACCATGAGGTTTTTTTTTATGATGATATATATACATAACAAACACATCTGGTGTCTAAGTGGCAGGATCATGCGTCAGAAACCTGATTAGCTTGGCCTCCCTTGTATGAACACCATACCATATCCATACCATATCACACACCACAGGGCAGCCCCTGACAGCTGTGTGTGCTGGGAAAGATAGCCAGCCTCTAAAAACTCCAGCAGCCCCAGCCAGTGAGGAGTGAGCTGCACCCTGCTCTGCTTTGAGCTGCAGATTGGACCACGAGAACACCAAGGGAAGACTGGGGCCCCCGTGATGCCTACAGGCCACCTCCGCTGCAGGGACGGAGCGTTGGTGAACAGTACTCATGGGGGACGATGGGGGCATGCAGGCCACCGCCGACATTATTGGGTAAGCTCACAGATATGACAGCGCCTTGAGCTAACCTGTCTGTGGTTGATAAGCATTCAGGACGCCACTGTGTTGGATGGCTGGAGTACATATAGTATTTAACTTAAGCACTCACCGAATACATATAAGTTCAGCAAATGAACACTGCAGTATTTTACAAAATTATTTATCATTATTATTCTGGCCGTCTACCACTTTGATCAATCCCTTTTTGTATATTATTCATGGAGCATTTTTCATTATTATCATCTATAATTGAATTATATTATTGTTAAATTGTATAATTATATAATAGACTCTGAATCCTGGCAAGATAACACACTAAAATGTCCCACCTTCAAATATGTCCAGTTCAATAGACACAATGTGTTTCAGGAACATACTTGTAGTGGATGTGTCATTCAGCTTTCAACTTTTGTATCTAAGCCCTTAATTAGCAATTTCAATGTAATAAGCATGTCACAGCTTAACATCTGAGTCAAAATCAAACACAATACATCAAGTTTGATATGCTTGTTATGTGTTGCTATTACACTATCGGCACATAGCTACAGGACAAGGGGTTTACATGAAAGCCTGCTGAGTGTGATGAGCTGAGATATTTTCAAGATCCATGTCACACATGTGACTCTACAACTGGCTTGTGGTAACATGACAATAATAACAGGATAATCAGGATAAACTGAACAGCATCCTGAATTAGGACAATGCCTCTCACCATCTCTTTTCCACCCTGGCTTCAGCAGAAGACTCCTCTCACCGAGATGCACCACAGAGCGACGCAGGAAATCATTCCTGACTGGGGTCATCAAACTATACAACTCCTCGCTCTGAGAGTCAGCCATTTCCTCCCTTTTTAGGGGTCACTATCATCTTAGTAGTCACTGCATAACTGGTCATTTATGAACTCTGCTTACATGCTGCACCTTACATTACACTTACATTTACTTCTATAGTGTATGCCTGGATGTATGTACATTTATGTATATTTTTTATATATTTTTTGTATATTGTTGCATAGGTTTATATTATATATTTATATTTCTAACACGCTACTTTACGCAGACCATACATCTGTCTTTTCTTTTCTTTTCCCGGAGTATTGTGATGAATGCAATTTCCTTCAGGGATCATTTAAGTATTTCTGTCTGTCTGTCTGTCTGAATAATCAGGATAAACTGAACAGGATCCTGAATAATCAGGGTAAACGGAGCAAAATCAGTATTGGCAAGGGTGGAATGAATGAAATGAGTCATCCCTTAAACCTTCCCATTCTATGTCCTGCTGGTACGTTCCTGCTGGTACGTTATCCGGCACACCAACATCATTAGTCTGGAGCAATGAAAAGAGACCTCAACTCTAATGAGGCAGCTGAACATGGACAGCAAGACGCTCTGGCGGACCAGCTGATTAGCATGTGTGCGTGCGTAGGGATGGGCTAAGCCCTGGTGGCGTGTGGGGGTCCGGGCGGGCCCAGGACCCAACATGTAGAAACACACTGAGCCACTCTAATGAAAGTGTCGGGTGGGCGTCAGCCTGATGAGGTTCCCCCAGTGCTGCATTAGTGAGTCTTCCTCAGCCACCTTCATGAGCCATATATAATCACAGCATCATTACCACGCCACCCAGCACTGGGATATACCCCTCCCCCCAAGACACACACTCTCTATCACTCCACCACACACTGCCACACCAAACCAAGGCACACTGCCTCACGAAACAAAGACACACACTCACTCCTTCACACTGCCTCACAAAACAGACACTCATTCCTTCACACTATGCCTCACTAAACAAACACACACACACACTCCTTCACACTCTGCCTCACTAAACAGACACACACTCACTCCTTCACACTCTGCCTCACTAAACAGACACACTCCTTCATACTCTGCCTCACTAAACAGACACACTCCTTCACACTCTGACTCACTAAACAGACAGACACTCACTCCTTCACACTCTGCCTCACTAAACAGACACACTCCTTCATACTCTGCCTCACTAAACAGACACGCTCCTTCACACTGACTCGCTAAACAGACACACACTCACTCCTTCACACTCTGCCTCACTAAACAGTCACTCCTTCACGCTCTTCACACTCTGCCTCACTAAACAGACACTCCTTCACGCTCTTCACACTCTGCCTCACTAAACAGACACTCCTTCACACTCTTCACGCTCTGCCTCAATAAAGCACATCCTCCGCAGTGTGGTGCAGGATGTAAACTGTGCTCGTTTCCCAGGGCCGTCTGAAGCTTCCTGGGCGATCGGCGCTGAAGAGTGTGGGAGAGTGAAAACATGAAAGTGTTTCATCTCATATCAAGGCTCACGCTCTGACGTCTTGCTGTGAACTCAACACAGAAAGGAACACAAAGTTCTGCGACTAAAAGCATTAAAACCCAAAGGCTGACGAACACGGCGCTGATTAGATATCCCCTGCATCCCGCGTGTTGTTTACCGTATGCGCCCTGTCGATACAGAGCGCGCAGAACAACATTTCAATTTGCATTAAGTTTCCTCGTGCTTTGACACAGAAATTGGTTTTCGCTTTTCGCGGTTCTTTTCACCAGCGGAGCCATATAAACATGCCAAAATAAACAAAACTCCAAAATCCGGCTCTCTCAACCTTGAGTTCATTCCCCAACGATGGCGAAATAAAAATCTCATTTGAATGGAGTAGGCATACAGAAAAATCATCTGGCAAATGAGATTGACATCTCGTGTTTTTACTTCTTTGTCAGTGACAAAGATGTCTACTTCTTCCTTTGTGTCACATTCAGCACCAGTTGTTTGTGCTTGAAAAATGTAATTACAGGGATGTTATGTCCCAGAAATCAAAGCCAACAGATATTTCAACATTCAAATTAAGAGTTCTCCGAATTTTTTCTGGCAAATGTTCAATAGAACACAAACAACAACATTGAAACATTGAACAAGTTCAATCTCAATGCTCTTATTGTAAGATAAAAATGTATACGACAAGGCGCGGGCTAAAAGTCAAGTATTTGAAGACTGTGGCGGTTAGTAGCATTCAGAGTTAGCATTCCTGTGCCCTTAAATGACATACCAGAAATGTGGTGAATAATGGCACATGCCCCATTATATGGATGGTGTTTACTGTCCTGATGAAGGGCCTTCAGTCTATTCTCAAGTAGAGGTTGGCTGACGTTTCCTTAATTTTAAGGCAATGCATTAAACAAGGACATATTGAGAGGAAAAGACAGTCTGGAATGACTCTGAGCAATTCTCCGAAGAGGTTGCATACACAGCTTTAGCAAGACAAACAGACACACAAACACAGACACACACAATTGTACACACGGTACCAGACACACATTATGTGCGTACACACAAGCACACAAACAACGGATTACCCAGACACACACACACACACACACACACACCAAAAGATTACCCAGACATCCACACATTACGAGACATCCAACAGAAACTCTAATACACAAACACACACACACACACACACACAAACACAAACATATTACCAATACTTCCCACTGCCAAACAAACACACACACACACGGAGTATTTCTATTGGTGATTTTCACTTCCTGTCGTGCTTGCGACCGCAGGGCAGGCTGACATCCTGGCAGGAAGTGGAGGAATTTACTCTCTTTGGGCAGGAACCCACGCTTCCTGCATTCCTCCAGCATCCCTGAAAAGGCTTTGCTACGTCACCATGACAACCCGTGTGCCAGGCCAAGTAACCATGGGTGTAGCACTCCGGTAACCATGGGAATGACACACCCAAATGCCTTTGTTCCTGTGGTTACCGTGGCACCTTTAGTCACTTGCATCTTGTCAAGTATTTTACTTTCTGTTCGGGGTGAATTTTAAGTAGTCTGACGTATGTATTTTACACTGAATAACACAAGATCCATCTTGTGTGCACACTAGAGCTGACAGGTTTTTTTTTTGAGAATGTCTTGTCTGCATGCATGTTTCCCATGGACATTTATATTAGCACATTGCTTTTAACGCAAGAAGAAAATGGTGCGCAATCTACAGAGAACAGCTTATAGGTTTGCTAATACTTTTAAAGACGAGGTGAACCTCAGGGAGTCTGACATGTTTTTTTTTCTGAAGTCCTTTGTCCTACTTCAAACAGGCTACAGGGGCCAAATAAAGCTTAGGTCAAGAACCGAAAACAGGTTCCTAGCACTTTCATCCACCGCCACCTTGAAAGCAAAGGACGATGAAGGTATTGTAATAAAGTGGCGGCCATCTTGTCAGTAAACCCTTCCACACATCACTCTCTTTAGTGAAGTATTAAAAAAGAGAGAGAAAGGGGTTGCTAATCCAATCCAAGCTTTTAACCCCTGGCCCCTGAGTACTTCAGGGAGCGATGACATCACCACTGCCATCACCCCTCTGTCGCCACGGCAGCAGACGGAGACACAGTCTGCACTTCAGGAACAGAGAGAGAAAGAGAGAGAGAGAGAGAGAGAGAGAGAGAGAGAGAGAGAGAGAGAGAGAGAGAGAGAGGGCAAGAGGGAGCAAGTGAAGAGAGAGGGAGGAGTGAGATAAAAAGAGGGGTGAAAGACGGAGGGATGGAGGTAAAGAGACCAGATGCAGAGAATAAGAGAGAAAGAAAGACAGGGGAGGACATGAAAAGAGATAGAGGAGAGAGAGGGAGACTGCAACCTTCTTCAAACGGTTGACAAATAGCTGTGCCTTTCTTTTGATTTTTACTCCTTTTTTTAAAGTAACAGACACATTTTTCCCTAGATTTTTCTGTCATGGTCTGTGTCTGTGTCGTTTGGTGGTCATGTTGTGGTTGGTTTGCTCTGTGTTTTCCCCTGTGTCCTGTTCACCCTCTGTGTTTTCCCTCCTTTGTTGATTGCTCCGTTGTGTTCACTTGTGCCTTGTTCCCTCACCTGTCTTTGGTTTGCAATTAGTTCTTTGTGTATTTAAGTCCTGTCTCCTGTTGAGTCCTTGTACAAGCCTGTTCCTGGTTCCCCTGTCCATACCTGTCCACTGCAAGTACAAATAAAGAAGTGAGAGCTACTTGTGGCTGCGACTACTCTCTGCATCTGGGTCCACCATCGCTAAACCACAAAAACTAAAAAAAAATGCACCTTTTGTGTGTGTGGCATCTAAAAGTGGCACTTATTCCTGTGAACCGTCTGAAAGAGACTTCTGGAAGATGTTCAAGGACCAACAGCAGTGGCCTGTTCCAGGACACACTGGCTGCTCACATGAAAAGCAACCAGGCGGACACAATGAGGGGCCCCACTCAACGCCTACAAAGACCTACCAGGAATCGAGGATACACACACACACACGTATACAAATTCTCTCTCTCATACACACACACACACACACACACATGAAAACACTCTCTCGACATTCAAACACACACGAACACAGAAACACGCACATAAACACGCTCTCATTCACTCACACACACACACACATATTAAGTCTCTCTCACATGCACCCCTCTACATAAACTCTCTCTCACAGGGGCACGCACCCCCCCCCCCACACACACAAGCAAATCATCAAAGACCCACATTCATGGTGGAGCAGGGAAGTTAAAGTGAGCGTCTCTTCTTCTCTAGGAACGTCCCATTTCTTTCGGCCAATCAGATGCTCTGTTCAGGTCACTTAACCGCAAGCAAGTGGCCTGACACGGCAGAGAGAGAGAGAGAGAGAGAGAGAGAGAGAGAGAGAGAGAGAGAGAGAGAGAGAGAGAGAGAGAGAGAGAGAGAGACGGTGTGTAGACAGACAGACTGCAGTTGGCAGTCCTCCCAGACACACACACACACACACACACACACACACACACACAAGCTCAGCCTTGACAACAGCTGGAGCCACTAGAGAGGGACACACACACACACACACACACACACACCTAGTAATTGTTGGTGCAATAGACTAGTGATATGCTTGATGCTTAAGTGGGATAAATAACCTCTGGAGATAAAGTGATAAAGTGTGTGTGTTCATACAAAGCCAATCAACTAATTTGTTTGTCTTTTTTTAACAAATTTAATAAACCATTTTAGCAGACACTATTATCCACGCTTGCACATTTACCAGAGACCTGTTTTCAGATACCTTTAAGGTAGGGGTAAGGGTATCTTGCTAAATGATGCCTGCAGGTGGACTGCAAATGGGGTTGGAACAAAGAACCTTTCAGACCCAAACCCCTCCTACACTATTCTTTTATTCCTCTCTACTGGTCAAAATCAGTTCTTAGGAGTACAGCCGGCTTTTTAGATAAGGTTGGAACAGGTGAAGTAAAAGTCATTTCTCAGTCTTAACCATGATTGGCTGATGGATGGGGTACTGTGTTGAGATTATCTCATCAGAAGAGGACCATTTCTGGTGAGAATACCAATAGCCATACCAAATCCAAATCAAAAGGAAATGACTCATCTCTGAACAACTAAAATGGGTCTTTTTCCCCATCAATGCTGGAAGAATTTGCCAACATTTCCCACCTCCCACTGATGGGCAAATAGGAAAAACATCCAAATGAACAAATGACTCTCTCTGCAATGCTTGCTTCACACAGGAGCACAATTAAATGGTTGAAATGGAAGAAATATATATGATTTTTTTAAAATGATTTTTCCCGAGAGGTAAAATGCACATATGGACCTTTATACATTCCACCGAGTCTAAAATAACGAGGAGGAATTGAGTGCTCCAGAGGACCACTTCCTGGACCAAAGTGCAGATTTTGACATATGTCACCAGACCCACCCAACATCTGCTTCGACTCGACCACAGTCACTCAGGAGATAAGGGAAAAAGTCCTCCGGCTACTTGGGAGGAAAAAGCAGTAACGACGTTCCAAAAGAACCGGCTTCGTAAAAATGGCTCATGATGTAATTGAGCGAGAGGAAACGGCCTCTAAGAGGGGTTCGTTGCAGCGGGCTGTTGTGTCATTTCCACGTTTCTATATCGAGACGCAGACAGGGAAACATAAAAACATAAATTTGTGCCGCTCTCAGGAAGCGGCGGCGAAGACCACCTGCACGCCCCGCGCTATAGCGTGTCGGAAGACGCGCCGCGGGCGGATTTACGACCGTCTTTTAATGCGCCGAGCGCGGCTCAGAGGGGAGTACAACGGGGCCGCTGGCAGGAGAACCAAAGAGCAGATATACAAGGAGGACGAAGAGGAGGGGGGGAGGAAACGGGAGGAGAGCGTCAAACAATGGACTTCCTTACTTCTCGTCTTCCTTCTCTTCTTCTGCGTTGGGCGGGGTGG
>JAOPUI010000098.1:10042312-10058030 GCA_027123135.1 Urophycis floridana | reverse complement strand
ATCACCTAGTAGAGCGATTACTGGTTGCCAGGTTCGCCCACATGCAACAGGAAACATCCAATCGAAAATATTTATTAGGGACCGAGCCTGTGAAACAGGACGAGGTCCCTTTTGAAATTGGTCCGTTTTTTCTTATTATTATTATTCTTATTTCGGGGATCTTTGACGTTGATTTGCGCTATCTGAACCTATACGAAAACTCAATTTTTTTTGGCAAAGTTTTAGGGCCTGGTGAAAAATTTTATATTCTAGGCGTCCCGTTCATGTCGCGCACTAGTAATTATTGTTGTTGTCATTATAGACAGTGATGAATTTAAACCACAGACCACTAAATTAACTCCAGCTGAGCTGATAAACCAGGTGAACTTTAGCACTACTTGTGAACTTCAGTCATATAGCCAGTGACGGACTGTGACAAATATTCGGTCCAGGCATTTAATGGATTGACTACCCCCCTAATAACCAGGCTAAATTATATTTGATTGTAGCATGGTTATATATATATTTTTTTTATCTTGGACATAGATAAAACTATTTGTTAATTCCCAAAGGGAAATTGGGTTGCTGTAGCAGCCATGGTACATATAAATACAATACAAAAAATAAAAACAAAATATAATACCAAAAATGAAAAGAACGAAAATAAACTCTTACACCTAATTATCGTGTGCCACGTTTTTCCATAGCTTGTTATTACGTGATAATAGCATTGTTCTTGCATGCCTTTCTGATGGGCCTTAAGATTAACTTAAACCACAGCACACTAAATTAACTACAGCTTTAGCAGATAAACCAGGTGAACTTTAGACCTATTTGCGAACTTTAGTCCTACAGCTCAACTTTAGAGCTGCAGGTGAACTGTAGACCCACAGATTAGCTTCATTCCTACAGGTGAATTTTAGACATACGGGTGAGCTGTAGACCAACAGATTCACTTAAGTCCTACAAGGTGAGCTCAAGACCTACACGGCAGCACGTTGGTGAAGCGGTTCTTGATCTTGTTGTCTGGGATGACCGCCGCCTTACAAGTCTGCTCTGTGCCGACAGGGATGAAGCTCTGCGGGGGTAAACAGACCACAATATTCACCGGGGTGAGGAATAGGCTGACGTTCCCAGAGTCCCTGGGTCTCCCTGCTGGTGTTTACCTCATACTCCTCGCTGAAACCCCGGTTCTCGTCGCAGCTCATCTGCCTGACGTGCTCCTCAAACAGATCAGCGGCGATGGGCCTGGCCACAACACAACAGCTGGGTTAAACCGCAGGCCGGCGGGAGCAAACAGGCGAACGGGTGTGCACAGGCGGAGATACAAGTATACCTACTTGTAGGTGTCAGTAACTTTGGACCAGCCCACAAAGTCACTGTTGTGTCTGTAGTAAGGAATGAGAAGAGAATGGTCTTACTCGGAGAGCTCATTAGAGAGTCCTATTTACTACGGGGATCTGGTCTGTAGAGCTGTCTAAGGGGGTGCGGCCATTTGGGGAAGGGGTGTAGTCTACCCAAGAGGGGTGAGTGATCGAATCAATTGGGGGTGTGGTCTATCTGGGAGGGGCCTACCGTTGGGAGCTTGATCTCCTCCACCGCCAGAAGACCACCAGAGCTACCAGGAGGAGGAAGGCCACCACTGATGCCAGAGACCCAGCAATGACTCCTACAGGACGTACACACAGGGGAAAACAGGGAGTGAACACAGGTTATGAGAGTATATTGTATGCTATTTGTGGCTAGTAAAGCTGGAAGAAGCTGTACATGTAGTCGGTGAAGGGATCCGCTCTGGGTATGTGAACGCGAGCACCGTGTGAACATACAGTATATATGGAGGACATGTGCTATGTATATCACATACCTCTGGAGTCAGTAGCACAGTCCAAGATCTGGGCTTTGCTCCTCACGTCTCCAGAGAGGAGGCTGGTGGAGACTCGGTAGGTCTTGGCCGGCTGGAACCCCTTCAGCTGGGTCTCGAGCTCCATGCCCTGGCCGGCCTCCCACGGCTCGCGGCCCGTCACGTTCACCTCCACGGACGTCCACACACCGTCTGGCTGGGCCCAGCCCAGCACGATGGCGTCCGACGACCAATAGTGACATTTGGCTCTTATATCCGGTGGAGCTGGAACAGCAGCCGGAACCGGTTAGAACCAGTTAGAACTAGTCAGAACCGGTCAAAACTAGTAAGGACCAGTCAAACCGGTCAGTCAAAAAGCGGTCAAACCAGTCGTAACCCAGTCAAGAAAGACCAGTTCCTTTTCCCCTCAGCAAATTCTGTTGAATATTATATACACATTCCCAAACTATATAAAGGGGTTTCTTTCTGTTGGATAACATATAGTAGCTGTATGTGTCTCTGAGGAGGAAGGAGTGTGAATATGGTATTAGTAGTGACTCTAAATAGGGAGGACTCACGTAGGGTGAGGCTGTGCTCACACTGCAGGAACGTCTTGTACGATACCATCAGTTCGTAGGTGGCACCGGGGTAGAGGCCGGTGAGTGATACATGGCCTGTGGAGTTCAGTGCGACTGCATGGTGCGGCCATGATCCGTTTGTGGCCTCGACGTCGGTGAACGACCCCGTGACTAAGGCGTGTATGGTGGAGTTGGTGACTCGCCACCCAACAGCAGAACAGTTTATAGCTAAAAACAAATAATTCTTTATTACAGGCAGGTTCTGATACCGTGGCTCAACGGTATCAAGACACAGTGTACAGTAGGTGTCTATTAAAAGCAGTCTGTAAATAAATGTGTCATTCACATATGTGTGGATTACCGGATTACTGTGTAAATGAGTACGATGTGGGTGTGACAGTGACAGCATTATGTGACTGGGAGCACAATGTGAGAGCACTGAGTGGATGAGTACTATGTGAGTGACAGCACTGCGTGAGGGCGTGCCATGTGATTGACAGTACCACGTGGATGACTGCTACAGGGATCGGTACTATGTGGATAAGTATCGTGTATCTTACTGGTGACGGTGTAGCTCTGGTAGGTCGAGCTGTTGGCGTACTCGTAGGAGGCAACGATGCTGTAATTGTAGTGCGTCCCCTCCTCCAGGAAGCGCACCGGCAGGGTGACCTGGTCCGACCGGGGCTCTGTGGGGACGGGGCTGAAGGTCTGATCGCCGAAGAGGACGTGGTAGCTGGAGGTGCCGCTCCTGCTCCAGCTCAGCACCACCGCCCTCAGTGTCCGTGTCACGTTCACCCTGCTTACTGTTTCTGGAGCTGAGGACGGAAAGAGAGAGTTATCGCGCACACAGTCACGCCATGTCACCTTGTAGCCATGCCATGCAGTGGAACCATGGCAATGTAGTCAACAATGTAGTGTAACCATGGTCAAGAAGTTATTTGTGGAAGCATGGTGATGCAGGTATCTGTGTTACCGTGGGGATTACTGTCACTCTGTCGCCATAGTGATAAGGTTAGCTACTACTGTGTTACCATGGTGATGAAGTTAAATCGCACTGTGTAACCGTAACGATAGAGACTACAAGGGGTGTGTTACCGGTGACTGCGCGAAAGAAATGTCCAGCGCTGCTGATGTTCTCCAGCCGGCTATAGATGGTGAAGTTGTAGCAGGTGGCCGGATACAGATCAGATGCTGTGAAGTGGACCACTGCCTGCCCTGCCGACACCTCCACCGTTTCGTTGGTATTGGTGGTGGTACTACAACCGTCTCTGTACTCCACCCAGTAGGAAGTGATGTTCTTCACCTCAGGCCACTGCAGACTTATGCTACTGGAATTCTGGTCGACCACCTTCACTTCGGTTATTCTTTTAGGAGCTAAGGAACCAGACCACAATGTTGATGATGATGATGATGATGATGATGATGATGACGATGATGATGAAAACAAAAGCAGAAGAAGCTCCATTCATTTCTTTTCAGGTTAACAGAGCAACACATGATTTGGCTAAAATACTGACATGCTTAAGACAACGCACCAGCAACTGTCAAACATACTAAAATGTAAAACCTGTACTGCTTTAAGTCATAACCAACACGCTGTCAATTGTAAACCAATCTACACCATGGTAAACCAATACACAACTTTTAGAAAAAATGTATTCAATAAATAAATGCTAATATCAATCCAAAAGCAGGTATATATGTGAATACAAATGTATAGATATATTGTATAGAATGGAGTTATGATTTTATATTGCCCACAGACACTCATGCTAAGTAGAACTAGTACCAGTCGTGTGTTGTTCTAACCTCTACATGACCCTCATGGATATTGCGATGTCTCACCAGTTGTAGCCCAGATGCTGACCCCAGAGCTGGAGATGTTCTGCTTTCTTGTGTAGAGGGTGAAATTGTACCTCATGGCTGATTCCAGATTTGTGACATTGCATTTCATGGCCCCAGCAGGACCTCCTGTTATGTCAATAGATTTATCCTCAAACTGTAGATTGTAGTTTAAGCTGCTATGCTCTGGTATGCTCCATTGTAGCGTGATGGTACTCTCCGTTTGGTCCACGGCTTTGAAGTCCTCTGCATTTTGAAGAACTTTATAGAGAACCAGGCAGTTCATAAATACGGGCAATCAACAAAAGTAAAAAATAGTTACCATCAGTCAATAGTTATAGTCAATAGCTAGTCTGGCAACAATAGTTAGTCAGTCATTATATACAGTCAGTCAACAATAGTTAGTCAGTCATTAGTCAGTCAACAATAGTTAGCCAGTCAATAGTCAGTCAACAATAGTTAGCCAGTCAATAGTCTGTCAACAATAGTTAGCCAGTCAATAGTCTGTCAACAATAGTTAGCCAGTCAATAATCAGTCAACAATAGTTAGCCAGTCAATAGTCTGTCAACAATAGTTAGCCAGTCAATAATCAGTCAACAATAGTCAACCAGTCAATAGTCTGTCAACAATAGTTAGCCAGTCAATAGTCTGTCAACAATAGTTATTGTCAGTCTAACACAACAACATTCCAAAGAAATGAAGTATACATCATAAATATTAGATTTACAGAGAGCTGGAGTCGTTGGTGGATTTGTTGTGGACACTGGAGTTGTCTCTGTGGTGTCAGATGCCGTGGGCACTGGCGTGTTAGTGAAGACAGATGTTGCAGTCACAGGCACCGGCTCAACGCTGGCTGATGTTTTGGAAGCTGCCGTTGTCACGAAAAGTGATCGAGTAGATGTGATAGAGAGTTTCTGGGTTTCCGTTGAAAGTGGTGAGGGTGCAGGTGTCATCATGGAGACCGATGATGCAGAGGGTGTGGTACTGGGGCTACCTGGCGGGACTGTTTCATTGAGACCATGAACCTTATAAAGGACAGAGAACAGAGGATGCAGAGAGTGGTGGTGGTTGAACATGAACTTTATAAAGGACAGAACAGAGGCCATTGAGAGTGGTGGTGGTTGAACATGAACCTCATAAAGGACAGAACAGAGGCCATAGAGAGTGGTGGTGGTTGAACATGAACCTCATAAAGGACAGAACAGAGGCCATTGAGAGTGGTGGTGGTGAACATGAACCTCATAAAGGACAGAGAATAGAGGATGTAGATTGTGGTGAACATGAACCAAAAAAGGACAGAGAACAGAGGATGTAGAGCGTTGGTGAACATGAAATCTATAAATGACAAATTAGGGTGTTGGGTCTTGCCTAATACCCCATGGGTATTAGGTCCATTCACAACTATAGTGAGAGGTGTCTTGGTGATTTGTGATCTCATCACCAAAGACACATGTTAATGCATGCTGCAAACAAGGCCAGAGAGTGGTGAACAGCAGCATTTCTGCTTTTCTACTTTTAGTTTCACCACCAGCAATCATGTGACTCTGATTCTAGTGAGCATCTGGCTGGGATTCTAACTGCTCTGAAAAACACTGCTGCTACTTCTCCTTTACCGAGACACTTTGCTTGATTATAAACCACAATTGTTCATGTGAAGTACCATTTCTCAGAAGGAAGAAGGCATGTTTGAACGCCAGACACAGTACAATATGCAACATATAGAGCATCAGCTGTTACATGGGGTGTGTAAATCCACATGATGCATAATCTATAATCTAGAGAAATACTCATATCACTCATATCAAGAAAAGACTTATTGAAGACATTAGTAGATTGTTAGTATGACGAGTATATGATGTACAGTATGTGTGTGTGTTTATCAGGACTGTGCAGAGTTGTAAAGGGGATATAAGGACTTTGTAATCTAGTTTCTAAACTGTTTCCTGTCTCAGGCCACAGTGAACATCTCACATCTTTAAAAACTAAGAATGTCCTATGTCTATAGCATATTTTAACAGTTGACATTCTATATGTGAATGGTGTTCTTTTTAATCTAGAAATATTGTGTTATTCTTTAACTTTTAAACTTTAAACACAACCATGTTTCTGAGTGAGTGAGTAAGAGAGTAAGAGAGTGATTCAGTGAGTGAGTGTGGTTTGTGTGTGTATGTGTGTGTGTGTGTGTGTGTGTGTGTGTGTGTGTGTGTAAGACTCACCATTGTTGAGCTCACACAGAGGAACAGCAGCACCCCCCCTGTGCCACCACAGCTCCTACTCAGGAACATCTCCTGGCCGCTGGACCTCCTTAACGTCCTCCAGTCGGTTCCTAATTGTTAGCTCCTCATAGCGTGTGTGATAAAGCCGTAGTCCGTTTTGACACTTTCCTCCCTGCTTCTCAGAGAGTAATGGCTCTACTTAGTTCCATCCCCGACCTTTACCCCACCTCAACTTCCTCATTACAGCCTGCTGTCCCTTGGAAGCATTGTTGTACGAGTGTTGTAGTTATGTATATGTATGACATATATAGGTATATATAGTTCAGTATTTGTAAGAAAATTATTTGGTATTAAAAAGTATTACATACTGTAAATCTCTCTCTCTCTGTTTCTTTATGTCTATGGAATCCTAGCCTCGCCCAGCATGTATGGTTATTGGAAGATTTTTTTTTTTAAATCCTGATATTCACGTTTGTCACGTTTGCTGGGCAGGAATAGATAAAAATCGACAGACAGACAGACAGACAGACATACATTAATAGTTCCTGAGGGAAATTGCATTTATTTTGCATTGCAAATAGGATATATAAAACGATGATTGTTGACACAGGGGAGAGGCTTAAGCACCTTTTGGCCCCCATGTGTGCGGACATAGAAGCCTCTGGTGGCAGAGGGAGACAGGAACACAGAGCCTGGGCTGAAAACCAAAGGTGGTTGTAGGGTGAAGCCACACAGTCTTGTTAGAACAGACACAAACATACTTGAGCTGTATTTGAAGGAGGTGAAAAAAAAAATACACAATTCGTGCTCTGTGTGCTTCACTCCGTGAAAGCAATACGATTCTACAAAAATGCTGCCTGCTGCTCGGCTGCCAAATCAGCTGTATGCATTGTCAATTCAGCGCATTGAATCATTACCTCCCACTCATCACTATGCTTAGTCTGATACAATGCAGAATAAACAGACTGAAAACAATTTTTCATTTCATTTCATCACTCCTAACCTGCCAATGTGTTAGTGGATTACTTACTACCTCATTCACTTTAAGGACAAAATGAAACTGCATCTGATCTATCTGTCTGTCTGTCTGTCTGTCTGTCAATCTATCTATCTATCTATCTATCTATCTATCTATCTATCTATCTATCTATCTATCTATCTATCTATCTATCTATCTATCGATCTATCTATCTATCTATCTATCTATCTATCTATTTATCTCTCTGTCACTCTGGAGGTGGGAGGGAACCACTGAGCTCTGCGGTGTTCCAAGGCCATTGGAACGTCATGGCAACAGAACGTTGAGAGCCCTGAGGCAGTCTTGTCTTACATACATGTCATCACATTTCTGTGATTGCCACAAATGTATTTTTTTCAATTTCAACCCTGACAATTCTTCTGGAAGCCGACTGCATCTAATCATGGGGCATTAACAAATGTTTGTGCTTATTCCGCGGCCCCTGAAGGTCTAAATCATATGGAAATTGATAATTATTCTGTCCTGCAATCCTGCTTCTGGGGACCATGGATTTATTGAAGATTTATTCTCAGAAGGATGCGCAACAATTTGCCTAATATTGTTTTGTTTCCCATTCTGTGATAATTCCATTAATGGTGCAGCAGAGCGCTGTGCATCTATGAGATTGAGATATTGCCCTATTAGATATTTGATGCTGGGATATTTCAATATTATCATGATTAAAGTCTCTCTCCCAGTGATCGGCACTCTGTCTCGACTACCACGCGACACAATATCATGAAGTAAAGGTTGGATTAATGTATGTAGCCCCCTCAGCCAACTGCTCTTCAGCCCTAGTAGGGCTGCATAGCTTCACCCTCTCAGCACAGGAGGAGATGACATCTACAAGAGAATGACAATGTTGACCAACAGCTCTACAGTAGAAAGACTGAGACACCTCAGGTAACATAAACTGTTGTAAAATACATCTCCAATGGTCACCATAAAAGGCCATAGGGTTAATTATTTCTTCAAACATATCAGTCGGCTTATTGGACGACAACGCAGAGTTAAACACTTCAAAAGGAAATACAAGCACAAGGTATCCAGAGTTTATTAAACCATAATAATATGCTCATCAGAAAGCAACAGGAGCTCTGGACATCGAACCTGAGCACCTCCACAAACCCAGGGTCGCCATGACAACCATGGTCTTTCCTTCAAGTGAAGACCCGAACTCCCCTACAAGGGCTGCCTTGTTCCAACAGTTCTTTCAAACCCCTGGTTATAAATTAAATCCTCATTGTTACTGTACATGTGCAACATATTATGATATTTCTCAAGTAACAATACAAGAAAATAATATTTCACAAAAATACAAAAATCACAAGGACAACCCACAGACCAGTGTGATCAAGCATCTCAGGCAGGGTTCCATAACATCTGAACAAAAAACACTTCTATTTTATGTGATGACAATCATTTGCTTTCTTCCCTCACAGGCTTCATTTCAACGCTCATTTTGTCCTCCATAATGGACATTTTACTTAAACTCCCTGCATTATAGCATATTAACAATCTTCCCTAAGTGGTAAACAAGTGTGATGTTGTGAGAGCCTCATGAATCTCATCAGAGGCTGTACTAACAACAGCCCTCAGTCACCCCCAGTCGGCAGCGCAGAGCTCGGAGGGGATTCACCCATCCAGTGGAACTGAAAGATTAGCTTGTCATCCAAGATTTATGAATTTTCATTTAAAGTAACATTGATTAATAAGGGCTATTAGGGCCCACTACATTCAGTCCTGCCCCCGTGGTTATGTTGAACATGACTGTTGCCAAAAGGATCCTCTCCCCAGTTCCTTCCCCATGCACACACACACACACACACACACACATTCACCACACACACACACACACACAGTGACTAATCTACTTAACCAAAGCCATAGAAGGGGTCTTTAGGAGCCCGGGACAATGTGTAGATTAGCCTTCAGACACAGTACAGTAATCGCTAAGCTCCAGCAGCAGAGAGAGCCTTCTGTAGCTCTTCTCCCCTGTTGTACATTAGCAGGCAGGAGATGTGTTCCAAGGGGAGTTAGAATGGTTCTGTTGTGTTTCTGTTGATACCAAATCTTAACTATATTCATATAATCCCTGCACCTACCGCATGCACAAAGACAAACACACGCTGAGAGATACACACACCAGCACACAGGCCTACACGCACACACCCTCTGGTGGGAAAAGCAGTTTACAGACAAATAGTGGGGTACAAATTGGGCGGAGGTTTGGGTGTCTGTGTGTGCGCGTGTGTGTCTGTCTTAAGTTTCTGTGTCTGAAGGTCTGTCTATAAGGGTCTGTCTAAATGTCTGCTGTCCAAGTGTCCTTGTCTAAGGGTCTGTGTCTAATTGTCTGTCTTAAGCGTCTAAGGGTCTGTGTCTAAGTGGCTGTGTCTAAGGGTCTGTGTCTTAAGTGTCTGTCTTAAGTGTCTGTGTCTAAGGGTCTGTGTCTAAGTGTCTGTGTCTAAGGGTCTGTGTCTAAGTGTCTGTGTCTAAGGGTCTGTGTCTTAAGTGTCTGTCTTAAGTGTCTGTCTGAAGTGTCTGTCTTAAGTGTCTGTGTCTAAGGGTCTGTGTCTAAGTGTCTGTGTCTAAGGGTCTGTGTCTAAGGGTCTGTGTCTTAAATGTCTGTCTTAAGTGTCTGTGTCTAAATTTTAGATAGATTATATTAGATTAGATAGAGACCTCTTCACATGTCAAAGATCAGACACTGAATGTCACACACATTTCATTGATTGTAGTTAACTGTAATCAACAGAAACTAATATATAAAGCTACACATTAACATAAATCAAAACTGAAACTGAGCTTGCAAAAAAAACACTGAAAACAGAATGGAGACACAGAACTTAAAAGCTAAACACAAACACTATGCAAATGGAAGGTAAATAACAAACATTTTCTGTTCCTTCTTTACATCCCAAGTGAGTTATTCAGATGCATTCAATGGTGTTGGTCAATGTGACTGAACAAAAGATAGCATTTCCCTTAAGATATACCACAAGGTTCTGCTGGGCTGAATTCCTGTCCACAATGAGAGTGAATCCTTTATTCTATCTTTATTTTAGTTTTAAATATTTGCAAATATGGAAGTAGTTTGATTGCTAATGTATCTGTTTATGGCTTTGTTTGATAAGTTTTTGTTAATACCAAGAGTCACAATTTATAAGTATGGTGGAATATCCAATAATGCACAATGCATTAGTTATTATTAAAAAAAATTATTCGTAGAATAAGACTGTTATGTTGTTGATTAATTAGTAAATACTTTCATGAAAGTAACAAAAACAATTATCACACAATAATGGTCCTCTAATTACAATGAATTACCATTAGTCCATGCAGTAATAACGATTACTGGCAAGGGGTAGGCTTTGTATTGAAGTGCAATTGTACTCTAGCACACCAATACTCAGTAGTGGGTTAGGGTTAACCATAACCTTACTAAATAATGTATACATAAATAACTTTGTTAAAATGAACACCATTAGTACATTATTACAAGGGTAGTTAACTGATTTCTGCATTAACTAATGGTTAGTCTTTTACCGCTTCAGGTCAAACTGAAGCTTAATAGAATGGGAGGTTTCAAAGTAAAACTGAAATAAAAACAAGGAACCCCCAAAGATAAAACTGAAATACAATCAAAATGTAAAGTGATAGAAAAAACAAACCTGAAATAACACATTGTAACACACCTACTCAGTAGCATCCTCACACCTTAATGTGAGGATGCCCACTATAATGACGACAGGTTAACCATGGGAGCAATTACAGGCAGGTACCTCCCAGATGACAGATGGCTCTCTTTATGGCTGGCCTACATAACACACAGTGGATTCTTCTCTCCCAATTCACAGGCTGTGAAGATGACTTCTGTGTAATTCAAGCTTTTCTTCCTTAATGACAAAAACAGAAGGACTGACTGCTGGTTGACGTTGATCAGGGTGGACAGACGTGTGTTTCTGGAGGTGACATCGTCTGCAACTTGTTCAGTCAGAGACGTGATGAGGCTGTGGCAGGACCACAGCTTGAGCCTTGTTTGAACCCATCCCTCGCCGTCTTTGTTGCATTTCTGTGAGACATCGGACCATAAAACAGACAGAGAACGGTTGTGAACTGTGGATTCTTTAGTCAGTCATTTATCTCACAGAATGACCCCCTGAAGCAGCCAGTGGGGTTTTGGATCCACTCATGTTATAAACATTCCAACACACTATATGCCATATCATCTTAAATGGATGAACATCTATCAATTAAAAAGTCAATTAAAAAGGGTTCTGCCGTAATGTCATGACATGTCATCACATGTCACCTCTGCTTGTTCCTAACAGACAAGATCAGTCCAAGGGGGTCTGCAGACGTGCGCTCAAGGAGACGTGTGCCTTACACACTTGAAATGTTCCATCATTTCCTCAGACTATCATGAATTGGTAACTTGTACCATAACATTCCATACCTCTTTCCATTTTACATCTCTCTCTCGTGTTTAACGAGCAATCTGTCTTCAAGTGGGCAAACTATTAGAGACATGATCCATTTACTTTTATCTGTGGTGATTGAGGATGTCATTTGGCTCCTCGCTCAGCTCTGATCGCGGCTGACACGTAAACCTGGCAGTCATTAACGCCACCTCATCCATAATGCTGAACGGGACTTTGCTTGAGGAGCAGTGATTTCATGTAAAGAGATTAAAAAATATGATCTCTAACAAGGGCCTCTGCTGCCCAAGGGCCTAATAAATGGGAGAGGGAGACATCTTGGGCACCCAGATGTGAATGTTATTGTCGTCGAGAAAAGATCATATAATGAAAAGCGTTGCGCTGATGCGGTGTCACAGCAAAGCAGTGAGTTACTGCAAACTATCACAACCTGATGCTGTGGTGATTGTTACTGCAAACCATCACAACCTGAAGCTGTGGTGAGTGTTACCACAAACCATCACACCCTGAAGCTGTGATGAGTGTCACTGCAAACCATCGCAACCTGAAGCTGTGGTGAGTGTCACTGCAAACCATCGCAACCTGAAGCAGTGTCACCACAAACCATCACAACCTGAAGCTGTGGTGAGTGTCACCGCAAACCATCACAACCTGAAGCTGTGGTGAGTGTCACCGCAAACCATCGCAACCTGAAGCTGTGGTGAGTGTTACTGCAAACCATCACAACCTGAAGCTGTGGTGAGTGTTACTGCAAACCATCACAACCTCAGGTCCAGTCAAAATATAGATTAATAGAGGTTATGGTTCAAGAAAATGCTTCTGTAATATACATTTAGTGGCATTCCTGAACAAAAACTCATTCTGTGTTTCAAATGTGTGTGCAGATAATTTCTTCAGCTGGCTTGTTCTGATTCTTTGTAACCCAGCAACCACAACAAAAATAGAAAGACTTTGTACATGATATTTGTCACCTTTTAGGACATAGCTTTCACTCAATTATACAAGTCAAAATAAATGGCCACATGTTGTTAACTATCTAAAATTACCTCCTTGGTAAAATGTTTTTTATTCTCTCTCTCACTGCAGAAAGCCATGGTCTGATTGTCAAATCTAATTCCTGCTTTGGCAGGCTGTAATTAACAGTTCAGTTAGAGCAGAACAGAAATGATGGGGCTAAGAGGAAACTGGAGTGTTCTTTGTAATTTATTCTCCTTACGAAAATCCAAAGTGAAATAAAAATTCAGCGGCACAGATTTGATTGTGATATAAATGAAAATTGGCCATTTTGTTTCTCACTCCCACTGTAGTCTCTGATTGAACCTTGACTCTAGCCAGGGTGCTGCATGATAATTAGGAAAAACGATTGAAGATCTGTAATGAACTCCAGACAAGAATTGCCACAACCCAACCCTCCACCTTTTTCCCCACCAGGTCCTGCTCGGTTTTAGTGCCAAAGTGTTCCAGTGCCTTTAACTCACACCATTATTAGTTAAAGGTGCAGTGTGTCACATTGAGAGTGTCTAAAATGGGTACTGCGGTGGACAGGGTGGTCTCCTGCCCAGGTAGTAGCTCTGCGGGTCACCAGGTTGAGGACACTGAACAAGCGCAAGACGAGACGAGGACAATGTCATTGTCCTCAAAAAAAAAAAATAATAAAAATAAATAAATAAATATATATACAATAAATATACAAAAATAAAAGATAAATCAATAAAGATTAGGAACAGATAAATAAATAATCAAAAATAAAATAACAATGAGACAGAGTTAAAAAGTTCAAAGTTAAAAACCGTAATAACCCATATTCACATCAGTAGAAAGTGCACTAACTATAAAGGTAAAACAAAACAGGATGCACAGAGGTTGGTACAGGATGTAGAAATAACAGCAGGAGGCCTGGATAACACTGCTGGATTGTTTGACAGGAGGATACCTGAATCCACTGGTAGGGAATCAAGGCTGCTGGGGCTGGGTACCATATTTTAGGGGCTTTACTGTGATTGTGAACTACAGGTAATTACTCCAATTACATTAAAAGGTTAAACTACATTATATAAAACTCATTCCCACTACCCAAGTGGTAGGCTAAATCTGTGTTGGACCTTTAAATTGAGAGAGAAGAGAGAGAAGAAGAGAAGAGAGGACCTTTCGGTCTTTAGTGGTCATTCTCAGTATTTTTAAGATATGGGAACGTAAATTTTGTTCTCTGCATTTGACCCATTCTATAGTACATAGGAGCAGTGGGAGACATAGCCAGACATAAAGGACAGGATAGGATAATATCGATGGAAAAAAATATGATATATAATACTAAATCTATTGAGAGTGAGAGTGACACTTCAGATTATCCATAGGCCTAGCCCTCCATCTTGCTTTGGGTGAACATCAAGCAGAAGGCTGCAGGGTGAAGCCCTCTCAGGGAGTGGCAGAGTGGCTGTCACCTGCAGGCTAAACCCCCCAGCCTGCAAGCAGAAGATATGCACACTTTGACTGCTTCTGTCTGGACTTTAGAGATAATTGTGTTTGTGGCCAGCAGTCTCAATGTGGACGGGTGTGTGTGTTTGCAGGGTCCTTCCACCGATGTAAGAAAAACAAATGATAAGCTTTGACCACTGATCAAACATCTTATACAGACAGTCAGGCCTGTTTAAACACTAATAATGGTTTGTTCCAAACACTGGGCCAATTTGCCTTGTATGTTGTGGTATGTAATTCCAGGAATATCTATAGAATCCCCACTTTTCTATATGAACCGTAATGCATACAAAGACATGACATGTGTCGTAGGCATGTAAATATATTCAGTCAGCAAATAAAAGCTTCATGTTTGTGAACAACATTCACATGGGATGTAATGGCCATTCCAGCCGTTATCAGCCTCGTTATAAACACGTTTCTGCTAATTAAGCAGTCTACATATTTCATGTTTGTGGCCTAAAAGTCAAATGATTGCTTGTTTTTAGAATGCTTACTTTTCCTCACTGCCGTTATTTATTTTATAGCCAGAAGTGTTATTCAGAAAATATATTTCAGTTGAGGGGTAAGGGTTTTCCAATATTGTTTCAATATAAACGATGATCTGTAATTTTTATACATTTGTAGTGATTTGATGTGTATAATCTCTACAGGGAAGATAACAAAACATGCAAATGTTTTGAAGAGATAGCACCATTCAATTCACTCAAGTAGGGTTCATTCCATAGCCTGTTATAGGTCTTTTATTAAATATCAGACAGTAAAGCTCTGAACATCATCCACCTCTGATATGAAACATAATGTTAGTCCCTATGAATTCAACTGAATGTAACTCTGATATTAAACATAATGTTAGTCCCTATGAATTCAACTGAATGTACCTCGGATATTTAACATAATTGTCCCTCTGAATTCAACTATGTACCTCTGATATGAAATATAACTGTCCCTATGAATCCAACTGAATGTACCTCTGATATGAGACATAATTGTCCCTATGAATTCAACTATGTATCTCTGATATGAAACATAATTGTCCCTATGAATTCAACTGAATGTACCTCTGATGAGACATGACTGGAATGTGATCACTGTTCACAGCTCCTCATTTTTTTCCTCCTCAATGTTGAGAGCAGATACTAGTTTTACAAGCACCTTCTTTCTTTGTTTTAACAAGATCAAGATCCAGAATTATTTATAATGTGTTTATTCTACAGACATCCAAATCAGCCAGGCATCTGGCTTTTAAATACATTCCTTATTTTGGCTGTTAAGCGTCTAGTCACATATTTATTTTTCTAAAATAAAAAGTAAAGTCAATTAGTTATCC
>JAOPUI010000098.1:10015334-10029416 GCA_027123135.1 Urophycis floridana | reverse complement strand
TGTGTGTGTGTGTGTGTGTGTGTGTGTGTGTGTGTGTGTGTGTGTGTGTGTGTGTTTGTGTGTGTGTGTCTGTGTTTATGTGTTTGTGGTTGTGTGTCAGAGGAAAATGGAACAAGAATAATAGATAGAGAGAAAGAAGGATATATATACAGAGAGAATGTGAGGGATGTGATGAATGACAGCTGTCGAGAGAGAGAGAGAGAGAGAGAGGAAACTTGAAGGATGGTTAATCGGCTGACATTTAAATCTCTAATCTACTCTAACCTAGAGGAACACCTCCTGTGATTTACCCACAGCAGAAATAAAACTGTGGTTCCAGAGCAAAGACAAAGTCTGTACTGCGTCAAAACGGTTCTCCTGCAGCGAGGGCCCGTCGGGTCGGCTGTGAGAGGAACGTCTTCCTGTTAGAGACCACTGAGCAGCTGAGGGGGCGCCGGGCCCAGTCTGACCCGGTCCCAGTCTGACCCGGTCCCAGGCCCAGCCTGACCCGGTCCCAGTCTGACCCGGTCCCAGTCTGACCCGGGCCCAGTCTGACCCAGTCCCAGCCTGACCCGGTCCCAGTCTGACCCGGTCCCAGTCTGACCCGGTCCCAGGCCCAGTCTGACCCGATCTCAGTCTGACCCGGGCCCAGTCTGACCTGGTCCCAGGCCCAGTCTGACCCGGTCCCAGTCTGACCCGTTCGTTCCCAGTCTGACCTGGTCCCAGTCTGACCCAGTCCCAGGCCCAGTCTGACCCGGGCCCAGTCTGACCTGGTCCCAGTCTGACCCGGTCCCAGTCTGACCCGGTCCCAGACCCAGTCTGACCCGGTCCCGGTCCCCTTCACTCGGGGCAGCGTGGGCGCGGTGGCTGGCCAGCCGTGTCGGGGGAGAGCTCAGTGGAACTGAAAACGGTTAAGTCTGTTAAGAGATGCTCGGCGCAGTCCTCTGGGTTTTGCTGAGTTTTACTTCAGCATTTTATTTAAAATCATAATGCCAGCTTTACAACTGCCCTCGTGTGTGTTATATTTGATGCGAGCGCCACAAAGGAAAACACAGTGTTTGATGAAAAAGGAACAAGGGAAGATTTGGGGGGATTTACTATGATTTCATATACGGTGTGTTTATTTTATTATCACCCTGTGTGTGTTGCCAGTTCAATAAGTATTGTCTTTAGCCGTTGCCATCAACATCTCGCTATTCATGCATGTTATTTGCAGGCGGAAAAAAACCCACAGCAAACGGTTATCCAGCAGCAAAACTAATTACCAAAGCTAATTACTAATGAAGGAAAACAGCGTTAGCCTTCTGGGCGCCATCCCTACCTGGGGAGGCGCTATGAGCAACGCGCGGCAGACGCTAGCGTGGAAGGAACGCGCTCCCCGTCCGCGCGGGCGCTAAAGTTCCCCTGATTGATCGGGGAGATTAACATGCATTAAAAGCCGCGCCGCGCCGCAATACACGCAATTTGGGGCAGCGCAGTGACCCAGCAGATAATGAGACCGTTCTTTAAGTGGAAAACCCAGAGGCTAGCATCGACCCTGCCGACACACACACACACACACACACACACACACGTGCTGCTCAAGTGTCCTTGAGATGCATCGCTCCCACCGTGGATGCACCTTCTCCACCCTACTCCACCCTTCTCCACCCTACTCCACCCTGCTCCACCCTGACAACCAGAGCTGCGTCACTATGAAGTGTTTGCTGTGTAGCAGCCGTGGTCCGGCAGATTTGGAAGAAAGATGTGGTTAAGGAATCAAGAGTGATTTTTTTTCACTTATTTTCGTGAAGACATTTTGTGATTTTAATTAAATTGCTGTAACTCTCCCGCACCATCGCTTGCATTTATTTTTCGTTAAATGTAACATCGTTTGTTATTTAATTTGTGTTCATGAAATGAGATTAAGTAAGGGGTGGGGGCGGGGGGCTAGCCATCTTGCCAGCGGGGGGTCTGCAGACATTGAGGGAGCGAACAGGAAACCTCTGGGCTCGGGGAGGTCGGACCACCGGCCTGTCCTGCCCTGTTCCACACCCGCACGCACGGGTCATCAGAGTGATGTTAACACAGCGTTAATCTGCTGGCATGTGGCAGGCTGTCACCGGGGGGAGTTGGGAGCATGAAGACTGGGAAAGTGGTGGAAGTCCATCTTCTCATCATTGTTAATAATCATAATTCATCGCATTGCTATTTGCATAATTCATTGCATTGATGTATATTAGCACTGAAAGTGCTTTACATTGTGTGTGTGTGTGTGCGTTTTTGCGCATGCTTGCGTGCATGTGTGTGTGTGTATGTGTGTGTGTGCATGTGCGTGTGTGTGTGCGTGTGTGTGTGTGTGTGTGCATGTGTGTGTGCATGTGTGTGTGTGTATGTGTGTGTGTGTGGTGTGTGTGCGCCACTGGTTACCTGTCCCCCTGACAGGGGGCTTGGGCGACTCCACCACGTCCCGGTGGATGGACTTGGGGCGGGGCTTCTTCTTCAGACTCCCCGATCGGGGCTTGATGACGTCGTTCATGTCCTCCATCAGCTTGAGCTGCTTCCTCCTCAGGTACTCGTTCTTGATGTAGTCCCGCCTCGCCTTCTCGTCGTCCTTCTTCTGGAGCTCCTCCTCCGCCTTCAACCTGAAACATGAGGAACACCGTTTAACGGGAGGTTCTGCTGCTCGGGGGGGAGGGTGGGGGAGGAGGAGGAGGAGAAGAGAGATGAGGGGAGAGGAGAGGAGAGGAGGAGGAGGAGGGAGAGGGGATGATAGAGGAGAAGGAGAGGAGAGATGAGGAGAGAGGAGAGGAGGAGGAGGGAGAGGAGATGATAGAGGAGAAGGAGAGGAGAGGAGGACGAGGGAGAGGAGATGATAGAGGAGAAGGAGAGGAGAGGAGATGATAGAGGAGAAGGAGAGGAGAGGAGGACGAGGGAGAGGAGATGATAGAGAAGGAGAGGAGAGGAGATGATAGAGAAGGAGAGGAGAGGAGATGATAGAGGAGATGGAGAGGAGAGGAGGAGAGGAAAGATGAGGAGAGAGGAGAGGAGAGGAGAGGAGAGGAGGAGAGGAAAGATGAGGAGAAGGAGAGGAGAGGAGATGATAGAGGAGAAGGAGAGGAGAGGAGATGATAGAGGAGAAGGGAGAGGAGAGGAGGAGCGGTAAGAGGAGCAGACTGACCGCGCAGCCTCCTTCTTCTCCTCCTGTTCTTGCTCCTGCTGTAGTTTCTTCTCCTGCGCCTCCTTCTCCCTGCGGAGCCTCTTCTCCAGCAGGGCTGCTCTCTTGGCTGCCATGTCCTCCGGGCCTTTGGCATCGTCCTGATGTGGGTGTTATTGTGTTACTTACTCATCATGGCTGATAAGCAATACAATAAATAATACATGAACAGATGACCAGACAATAATTCAAGAAATAACCCAAACCATTTTGCAGCAGCAGAAATTCGATTTTACGCATTATTATATTCTTATTACTATTATTATATCTAAAATTATATGTAAGACAAGAAAAAATATCAACTTATTGCACTAATGCACATCGCAGTGTACACAAGCGGCACCTCGGTGACCCCCCCCCCAAAAGCGCACCTTAAAGAAGAATCCGCAGCACATCTTCTGGTCGTCCCCGTAGGCATCTCTCGCCGCACCTCCGTCCTCCGCGGCCTCCGCCTCCGCCTGGTCCTGCGGGAACAGGGGCACCTCCCTCAGGTCCCTCCTGCCCGGGGCGCCCTGCTCCGCCTTCGCCGCCCGCCCGCGGTGACCCGGCGGCACCACCTCCGGCGCCGGCCGGCTGCGCACCTCCGACGAGATCACCCCCTCCGTGGCCTTCGTCGTCCCCGACTCCCGCCTCGCGCCCTTCCTGGGCTCCGGGTCGGCGGCGGGGGGTCCTTTGGCGGGCGACGGCAGAGCGCCCGCGCTCTTCCTCTCCCCCTCCTCCTCCTCCTCCTCCTCCTCCTCCTCCTCCCCCCTCCCTGCGTTCTTGTCCCCGTGCCGGTCGTCCACGCCGTCCCGGCCGTCCTGGCTGCCCGCGGCCGGGGGGCCCTCGTCGTGGCCCAGGTAGGCGAAGGAGCTGGTCTGCGTCTGGCTGGGGCTGAAGCGCCGCAGCCTGGGCAGGCTGTCCACGGAGGTGGGCGTGTTGAGCATGCGGCTGAACGGCGTGACCTTCAGGTCGTTGGGCCGCGGCGTGCGCGGGGTCCTGGCGTGGAAGGAGGCCGGGCGCCGCTTGATGCCGGCGGGCGAGCGCTGGGGGGCGCGCGGCGACCCCGACGACGACAGGATGGGGGACAGGGACCCCACGGAGCCTCGGCCGGACCCCCGGCCCGCCACGCTGCTGCTGCGCAGCTCCCGCAGCTGTCTGTGGTGGGGAGGGAGGGGGGGGGGGAAGAGGGAGGAGCGTCTATTGGTCTGGTCCGTTCATTGATTCGTCCACACGCACATCAATTCAACCATCGATCGATTATTTCATACATCCATAGATCCATTTATCAAGCCATCCATCAGTTCATCTATTCATCAATATACCTCCTATTCATTCTGTCTGTGGGGAGGACGAGGAGGAGCAGGAGGAAGAGGAACTCTTGTTATTATTGGTATGCACAAACCCAGAAAACATACTTGCTTTACCAGTGGTGTTGATACTTCCATCATATCCAAATACTACAATGCATTATCAATCCAAAACAAAACAGTCAATCTAATAAAGGTAAAATCAGGAGGACATCTTCTCAGTATATATCCCTGACGTCTCCCCGGCCCCTGGTACCTGTGCGGGGAGGGGGCGGGAGGCGGTATGACCCAGGCCTGCTGCTCCCTCATGGCCATGATGGTCTCCTGTTGCTGGGCCAGGCGCTGCATCTCCGTCTGCAGGAAGCCCAGCGACGTGTTCAGCCTCTCGATGGAGCGCGTGTACTCTGTGATGTCGATCTCCCCGGAGCCCACGCCTGGGAGGGCACGGAAAACATAGAATCAATCAATCAATCAATCAATTCAACAAATGTGTAAGGAATCTAGCAATTACACTCCAGACCAGCAAGGGGAGCTCTGTTCAAGAATAATCTCCAGTCAACCTCATGTCAGCCGTGTCTTGTTAGGTTTGATTTGATTTGGTTTGAAGTATTGTGTTTTTTTCTTTCGGCCCGTTTCGAACAGGCGCCCTTTGAGCGTTTTGAACGGGCACTTCACTAGTCTACTATAGTGGGAGGAGTGTCAGTATGTCTGCCCCGTCACCCTCACTGTTCACGACAGCCGCTTATCCAATCGACTTCACACTTGACGGACGTGTTGCTCGGGACCCAAGCGAGTGCCGTGTGTGGAGTGCGGAGTTGTTTGGACGAGCGGTCAAAGCAATCGATGGGGCCTTCAACTCTAAACGGGCCCATTTTGAACGATCACCGCACCGCTAACAAAACACACGTTTTACAGCGGTAACGTCTGCTGCTTGGTGACTCTGCGGTGGTTCTTTGACACGACTGCGCACTCACCGTCTTCACAGGGGGACTTTGGAGCCGCTCCATCTGGCTTGCACCTCTCTGCCCGGCCCAGCCCTGCCGGCTGGCTGCCCTCCCTGGGCGCGGTGTCTGGTTCTGCAGACGCTGCAGCTGCTGCTGCCGCTGCTGCTGCTGCTGCCACCGCTGCAGTCTCTGTGTTGTTACTGCCCACCGGGGAAGTGATGCCCTTCCTCCTCACCACGTTCAGGAAGGCCGTTCTGCCCATCCTCTGGCGGTGACGCGTGAACGCCGCCTCCACCTTTTAGGAAGCGCACAACAACGTTTCATTCAATTCATTCATTCATTTGTTCATCCATCCATAAATGTGTTCTTCATTCATCTATTCATCTGTCTGCTCATTAATTCATCCATACACACATCAATTCAATCTTCAATCCATTATTTCATACATCCATGGATCCATTCATCCAGTCATCCCTCAATTCATGTATTCATCAATACACCTATTCGTTCATCAAACATCATTCATCCATCCATCTTTGTTGACCGTGCGTTTTTTTTTACTGACCTTCTTCTTCTGGGCCTCGATGGCCCGGCGTTTCTCCTCCAGCTTCATCTTGAGGTGCACCATCTCGGAGGCCAGCATGTGGGTGGGGTCTCTGGGGGAAGGCGTGGTCGGAGACGTGATGGGCAGCGGAGGACCGGCGCTCTGCAAGAGGAGGCGGGAATTCAAATCTCTACTCCCGGACATGGATCTTCTCCACGCTTCAGGACAGACCAGTTGTCCTTCATAAACATGTTTTCATCTCTCAGATTCAGATTCAGAGCCAGAGAGAGCTTCTGTTTCAATAGCTTAAATTGAACGGAAATAACATCAGAGATAATAAAGAGAAATGCTGAGATATTTAAGAAGAAGAAGAAGAAGAATTACTCTTTCGATCCTGTGAGGGAAATATGGTCTTAGCATTTAACCCAATCGTGAATTATTGGAAATACACTCAGCACACAGTGATGGTGAGACACACAGTGAGGTGAAACACACACTAATCCCGAGGCAGTGAGCTGCCAACAGCGGCGCTCGGGGGAGCAGTGAGGGGTTAGGTGCCTTGCTCACAGGCACTTTGGCCATTCGTACTGGTCGGGGTTTGAACCGGCAACCCTCCGGTTACAAGTCCGAAGCCCTAACCAGTGGGCCGCGGCTGCCCCCTTACTAGAGAGAGATGAAGTCTCAAATCTTCAGTCTCCATCACCGGAGGACATGGTGGAACAGCGGAGTCAGCTGAATAGTGTTCTCGTCACACAACAGGCGGGACCCTTCGTAGAGTGGGGGAACTACAGCCCAAAGCCAGACCAGACCAGACCAGAATTTGGCAGCCGGACCGCAGGATTAGGGGGCTGTCTGCAGCACGGCTTTCCCGGTGAATGGTGGAAGTCCTCCATAGCCTCAGAGCCGGGGGAACGCCAGCACCGGCCAGACATGACCTCAGTGCCACAGAACGCTCCAAAGCCTAACCTGGCAGGCCTACGGGACAGACGTAGGCACATTACCAGATAAAGGATGACGAGTCTACCGCAGTAAAACTTAGATGCAATACAATTCTTAATTAATGTGTATCATTATAATCTTTAGGAAACTGGTTGTACACATCACATGTAGGCCTGTTGTAGTGTCCTGTAGTAAACAGGTTGTACACATCACACGTAGGCCTGTTGTAGTACCCTGTAGTAAACAGGTTGTACACATCACACGTAGGCCTGTTGTAGTATCCTGTAGTAAACAGGTTGTACACATCAAATGTAGGCCTGTTGTAGTGTCCTGTAGTAAACAGGTTGTACACATCACACGTAGGCCTGTTGTAGTGTCCTGCAGTAAACAGGTTGTACACATCACACGTAGGCCTGTTGTAGTGTCCTGTAGTAAACAGGTTGTACACATCACATGTAGGCCTGTTGTAGTGTCCTGTAGTAAACAGGTTGTACACATCACATGTAGGCCTATGTTCACGTAGCAGTGCTACAAAGAGATCTCCTCTGAGTGGTGTTCGGGTGAACTGCCGGCTGCTTTGTGATGGTGTCCTTGAGTGAGGACCCATACTGCCCTTTGCATTTGAGTGCTCTTCAGCGTGGGGGGGGCAGAGCGCATGCAGGTGTGTTTCCGTGTGTGTGAAGACTAGCACGTGAGCAGCTGCGTGTCCCTGTGGAGTTCCTGGGCTCCAGGGACACGGTGCGTGGGTGGAGTCCCAGTCCTGCAGTCTTACATAACAGACCTGAGACCGCTGTACTGGAGGAGCTGCAGCTCTCCAGGGAACGTGTTGGGTTCTCAGCAGTAGGAAGTAGGAATCACCACTGAGCCCAACTTGATACTAGGTGGCTGTTTATCCCACCCTCATGAATGAATGGGTAGGGTTGGGTTAGGTTTAGGATAGGGTTGGGATAAGGGTTAGGATTATGGTTAAGGGGTTGGGGTTGGGGTAAAGTTAGGGTTAGGTTAGGATTAGGGTTGGGGTTAGGGCTAGGTTACGGAGGGTTGAGTTGCTACGACAACACCTAGCTGGTTGTACAAATGGTCATGTGTGTTCATCAGTTACATTCCTCTGTAATTCAATCAAACAATATGCATTTCAGGGTTGTATTTTAGATTACATGAACCATAAAAAAAATGTATAGAAAAACTGGTCTTTGATTAAAGCCATATGCTGTTGATCATAGTAATGTCTATTACCATTGTTTTTGCATTCTGGGTTTTATTTTATTTTTTTCTCCAGGAGTGCATCAATGTCATAATGCCTTTCTCAAATGGTGGTCATTCCTTTTCACTGTCCAACTAGATCTATGATGATCACGTATCAGTGTAATTATGTTTAGTATCTTGCTAAACAGGATTCACATTCACACAGAACACCCTTCACACAGGGCCTGGCAGCCATGTTGGTTTACTGACCGAGGAGAACTACCAGCATTACAACACATTCTACTTGAGGAACCCAGGCAGAAACTTTATTCCTCACTTGGGAAATAAGCGGCGAGTGGTGTGTAGGTGGTAACTAATATTTTTTTTTGCTGAACGGTGGCATCCAGTTCCCTCTACAAATGTAGCCGACTCAGCGCTAATTAACACAGCGACGGTGCTGCACCTACACCTCCCTCTCCTCCTCTCCTAACACATGGACATGTTCCTCTCTGCAGAACGCCAACACCGGAGCGAGAGAGGTGGATGGACACCAGGAGACGGACGGCTGCAGCGGCCCTGAGAGCACCGGCTTGAACAGCACCAGCTTCTTCACTGACACGGTCACCATGGAAACCGCTGAACAATCAGACGGCGCAGCCTCTAAAGAGCATGAAGTGGAACTCAGCGCGGCGGACTCGCCCGGACAGGAGACGCGCGAGGAGCCGAGCGGCGGGAGCGAGCGGGTTTGCGTCGAGACGGATGTGTCGGAGGCCGCCACCGAAGAAGATCTTCTGCACCTCTTTCCCGAGCCCCCTGACGCCATGCAGCCTGACGGTGCTGACGATGAGGCCACCGCTCTCTGTCCCGACACAACACAGGAGCCCCCGTGTCCAGGGGCAGGACGCGACGAGCCCTTGTGTCCCGGGACAGGACACCAGGAGCCCCCGTATGCCGGGACAGGACAGGACGACCTCCCGTGTCCAGGGACAGGACACCAGGAGCCCCCGTATGCCGGGACAGGACAGGACGACCTCCCGTGTCCCGGGACAGGACACGACGACCTCCCATGTCCCGGGACAGGACACGACGACCCCCCGTGTCCCGGGACAGGACACGACGACCCCTTGTGTCCAGTGACAGGACACCAGGAGCCCCCGTATGCCGGGACAGGACAGGACGACCTCCCGTGTCCAGGGACCGGACAGGATGACCCCCCGTGTCCCGGGACAGGACACGACGACCTCCCGTGTCCCGGGACAGGACACGACGACCCCCCGTGTCCAGGGACAGGACACCAGGAGCCGGCGCGTCCTGGGACAGGACACGAGGAGCTCAACAGGAACGAGTCCATTGCCTCGTCGGTGTCCGACACGCTGTCCAGCGCGGACAGCGTGTATGAGAACGAAGCCCACCGCAAGAGACAGGACACCCAGGAGCAGGGCCTAGAGCCCCAGGAGGACGGGCCCCCCAGTCCCCAGGACGGCGATGACGAAGGACTCCTCCTCACGACTGAACCGGAAGAGGACCCCGTTAGTCCCGATATCCCCTGCGAAGCTCCTGCTGGGGATGAGGAAGAGTCCATACTGGAGCACTACATCCAAGAAGAGGCCATGTCTGACGTCTCCAACGAATCCTACCGCGACCTGGAAGTCGACGAATGCCTGAGAGTGGAGATCGCCGTGGCTTCGTCCGACAGCGACACGGATGAAAAGTGGAGGGCCATTTTCTCTTCCTCTATCAACAGAGAAGACGATGACTCGTACTTGGATAGCCTCCAGCTGAGCGCGCAGGAGCTCTTCGTGCAGAAGACCGAGGCCAGGGAAGACGAGGATGACGTTCAAGCCGAGGAAACCCCCTTTGAGGACGGGCTGGAGGACGAAGTGCTGGAGCAGCCCATCGACATCGTGTCCTTCTCTTCTCCTCCCCAGGAGGTTGTGTACAACCCACTGTCCCACCCGGGACTGTCCAAAATTTCAGAAGACGACAGTGAAAATGGAAAAGACGCTTCACACCGACAGTTCTCGCCTCCCCTGAGCTTGGACACCACCAAGAAGCTTCCCAAGGACTTCTGTGTGATCCAGGAGACCAAGAGCGAGAACGTCAGCACGGAGCACGTAGACTTCCAGGTGGCTCGCAAACAGTGGCTGGAGATGGAGGAGCAAAGCAAGATGAGGATAGTCTCGCCTACCGCCAAGACGCCTACCCTGCACGGCAGCCACAGTTTCATGTACACGCCCGTGCGCAACGTGGAAAGGCCTCAGAGGAGAGAGCACTCCCTGGAGAACATGAGCCCGATGGGGGACCACCCCCTCACCCAGTTCAGCCCCTGCTCCGAGGACTCGGGTCTGGATGACTTGAGTTACAGGTCGCCTTTCGAAGACCCCGAGACCCCAGTGGAAAGGGAGATCCGCGCGGCCATGGAGAGAGAGGACCACTTCAGGAAAGGGAGGGGCTTCTCCCGGATGGGCAAGTCCATGGACTGCGCCCTGTCCCGCGGCATCCCTCGCTCCAGCAGCACGCCGCTGACACCGTCCTTCATCATCACCTCTTCGCCCGCAAAGGGGCCGCTGAGCCATGAGGTCGTGGCCAACAATGTCATCATCCTGGAGCCCGGCGAGGACTTCCCCAGTGGTCCACACCACAAGGCGTGGGAGCAAGCGGGCGACGAAGGCAACAACTCCAGCGTGATCATCCTGGAGACCTCCAATCTGATCATACGCAGTGCCTCAGAGTTCTGCCTGAGCAAGGTCTGCGAGCAGCCCCAAGAGAAGACCTTCCTCAACAACCCCTTCTTCAAGCTGCGCTCCAGGAGCTCCGTGTCCCTGGTGGATGAGGAGATCCGGGCGGTGAAGCAGCGGGAGGAGGAGCTGAGGAAGGAGAGGGCCAGTGTGTACGGCAGGGAGCGCCTCGGCTCCAGCGCCGTGTCACCCGGCCAGATGGACAGCCTGGCCTTCAGTCACTCAGGCATGTAGCAGCACCGCACACCTCACAACCTTCTCACTGCACTCTGGTCAAGGATTGTTCTCTGCCGATGTTCTGGTGACGGCAGCAGAGCGTTGTGCCGATTTTAACCCTTCTGTCGCGTTCATGTGAGAATGTGTTTTCCTCTCAGCTGACATTCCAGAGAAATGCAAATCATCGCCATCGTCCCCGATGAAGACGGCCTACCGAATGGAGCGGGCGGCGTTGTCCTGCGACCACAGGGTAAGTCTCACACCATACAGGACATACTGGGTATGTGGCCGTGAAGACAGTCTTTCTGTAGAAGAGCATGAGTTGACACTGTCCTCTACCTCTACAGTCATGGGCCACAAGTGGTGTGACTTTCAGAACCTACACTGTAACAGTCAGAATAATACAAGGTTGATCTCCAGAACCTACACAGGAGGAGCAGGGTGGTGACAGAGTGGGGTGGTAAAGGAGGTGCTGTGAGCAGGAGGTGACAGAGCGAGGTGATTAGATTTGATTCGATTAGATTCAACTGGATGGAGGAGGTGCTGTGAGCAGGAGGTGACAGAGTGAGGTGGTGGAGGAGGTGCTGTGAGCAGGAGGTGACAGAGTGAGGTGGTGGAGGAGGTGCTGTGAGCAGGATAAACACAAGGACATGTTCTTCCTCAGTTCCCAGACGTCTACAGTAAAGAGAGGCGTAAGAGTGCCCTGGCTCTACGCTGGGAGGCCGGGGAGTTCGCTGGGGAATTCGCCAAGAACGACTGAGGAAGGCGGGAGCGGTCAGCTGTGAAGCGTCTGTAAGCGTACTGCCATGTACTGTGTCTCACACAGTGTTTGTTTTCAACACAGCATCACTCTGCTTCTGTGATTCCTCATGCAAAATATTGTGAATTTTGGAAAAGTGCAACTGGCTTAACAATAACTAAATCTTTGACAACAGAAAACCACGTAGTGCACAGACTGGGCCTTACCTAGAGGTTAGATTTGTAGAAGAACAGTGTGTGCAAGTGTGTTCCAATGTTTGTTTGCCAAGATGCCTGATGGTTAAATGAATGTATTGTTTAGGCCACGATTTGCTAACATTTATAAATGTAAAACATTCAACCAAGAAAACATTTTGATGTTACGTCTATTGCGCTAAAGGCAATAAAAGCTACGTCGCTCTACGTGTATATTTAATGTATTTTTGTAATGTGATTTAATTTGCTGCTTGGATGATCTTCAATACCAAAAGATAATATTATAAACCAGTAGATCAAAGGCAGCTTGAGAACAGCTCTAATGTTTTAATAGCTTACATGTATCTTTCGTAAAAAAAAATATGACAATCCAAAATGTATTTTTGAGATGTACAATGATTTTTGAAATCCTTGCACCCTAACAGCACAAAGCCTTTACCTCTGTTATCCTGCGGTAACAATTTCGTAATATTTAGTTGATCATTCTAAAAAGGTAATACTTTTGAAAAAGGGAAAGAGGGAATTTAAAATGACAAAATAACTTAAATGGAAATCAGTTAACCACTGCATATATAGTTGTATTCAAAAATCTAAAGCGTAATGTGAATGGATGAAGTATTATATATTTAAAGTATATATATTTGAAGTATTTAATGATTTTTTTTTCAAAATGACTCCTTTAAATGCAATTGAACTTCACTATCATCACAACTATTTAAAGAATAATAATCAGCAAATGATGAACATAGAGCATATGGTGTTCTAAGCATCACACAACCAAGCACATATTCTATGGCTAATAAACGCATATTGTAACCCCAGTGTTCCACATTCCACTGTGTTGTACGCTTGTTCCAAACAGAAGTCGCTACTGAAAGATGCAGAACAAGTGAGGTACTGAGAGATGCTTGTTTTTCTCAACCTCATGAAAAGAATATCTGGAGGGGCTTTTATCTCTGTGTGTGTGTGTGTGTGTGTGTGTGTGTTGAGTATTCAAAGAGATCCATGCAACAATAAAAAAATATGAAACATGTCCGGTTCTGCCTCTTGTGTTTATTCAGGACAGGCTTCATTCATGTAGAAAAAAATAATCAATGGACAGCATGGAATGTTTCATCAGCTATTAGCTGCTGATGACTGACAATAAGTTAGTCATCATATTAGACATACACCCATAATTACAAATATTTCACAATGTGTATCACAAATTCTTACAAAATCAGACTTTTATTACAATTCCAAAACAAAAGAGGCATAATATAAAAGACACAATACACAATCTGTGTCCGCTTTCACAAATAACAGCACAATTTCAGTAAGTTCATAATGACTCTTAAAGTGCGCTCAATTAAAACAACACATTTGGTATGAAGTTGAGAGTCATACGTTCACGACGGCATTGATCAAGACTCCAAGGAACAAGACGTTTCCCATCTGGAAGACGAGCATCACCACCTTCTTCAACGTGTGAACCTAAGAGATAAACACCGCGATATTACGTATCAATTTCCAAATCTCTTTGAATGCATATTTGTGTGTGAAGATCAACGAGGAGAAAGAGAAAGATCAAACCTCTGGCTGACATGGAGCGTCTGGCTCTGTAACCAGGAGGCTGTCCACGTCCTGGCCGCGTCCTGTGGACCACCACCCTGTTGGCCACTGAAGGACTGAACAGAACAAAACAGGCAGCTGCTTTAATGCCTCCGGCGGGGACCACAAGCGGAGTGCCCAGTGTGGTCGACAGGAGCGGAGCGTTGAAGGCTAAGCTAGCCTTGTTGCTACCCTGGCAGCTCTGAGGGGCTTGACGCTACAATCAAGAGTGGTAACAGGTTCAACTTTGACCCCGGTTGACGCCGACCTCTCGCTACTGTGTCCAGTCAGACGACAGCTCTGTTTGACGATCTAAAATAGATGGAATGGAAGGAGGGCTTCCTGTGGTTGATGGCCAATGTTTACAAGATGCTGACTCTGTTGCTTTACGCACACACTTTCAATCACATGAGACACACATCCCACCAATCAGCACGCACGCACACACACACACACACACACACACACACACACACACACACACACACACACACACACACACACACAC
>JAOPUI010000098.1:9973946-9992835 GCA_027123135.1 Urophycis floridana | reverse complement strand
TCGTTCTCCAGTGGCCCCACCCACCCCTAATGACCATCATCCACCAAGATGACTCACAGGCCCCAAACAATGGTCAGTTGAAGCTACACTAACGATCTATTGTTACTGATGAAGCCGCTTGGATAAGAGGCGAAACGTCTTCACAGACAAATCTAAGTTCAGTTGCGTTCGATTTAATTGTTGGCCGGATTTCACTGGAGAGGTCAAAGAACATGACTCTCACAGTGCTCGCCGGCTTTTCCAGATGATAATAGACTTTATTCAGCAGGTAGATGATGCAGTCCTCAACTCCCAGGCGGGGCTGGTAGGAGGAGGAGAGAACTGCAGCTGGTCCGAGAAGGGTCTGACCATACCACCACCACTCTTTACATCAGCAGCAGCTTCAAGTGCCTCTGCTTCAGCAATGGCAGCCATTTTTTTATATTTGAGCATTTCTAATGACACATCCAACTTAGCTTGTTGAAGCCGCAGATTAGCTCTTCTCCTCTTCAGCATAGGATAAGCATGGCTTTGATGCTTCAGCTCTCGCTCTTGCTGATTGCTGCAGACCCCGAAGCGCTGTGTGGGTTCTCCTGTAACCTCCATGCAAATTCTCCTCTGTAGCCTGTGACTTGCTGGCGTGTGTGGTTCCAGTGGCACTTGACTGTAGAGAATACTCCATTGATCGTCCACTGCATGTGTGTGACGACGTCATGTGGTTAGCTTCCAAGCTAGCAAGTTAGCTTCCTTCTAACTTATACCCTGATGGCCAGCTAAACTCTTTCCCAAACAACAAGACTCTGAAGATTAATTTCTCACTTCCACAGGTTTATTGGAGCATATGGGAAAAGGTAAAACAACGATGCTACATTAAGCATAAGATGTAACAGATGTGAATGGATTGCACTGGATTTACTCAACTTGAATGAAACGCTGAACCTGCTAGATGCGAATAAGTGTTTTTCCTACGGGTCATGTGATAGGCCAGTTAGAATCATGTGATCCTAATGTGAACATGTACTGAATAGAAACACATAGGAAATGCATACTCCTGGAACACACTAGCATTCTGTAATGCTGACTAAATGGAAAGCATGTAGTTTTATCTTTACCAATAAACTTATGCTTTTAAGACATCTTCTTACTCATAACAAAACAGTATGTATGTATGTATGTATGTATGTATGTATGTATGTATGTATGTATGTATGTGTATAGCAGTATTGCTTGCAAATGTTTTATGGATCGAGCTGGATTGTACACTCACCTTTAAATTAATTGTTATGCCAATTAGTGATGCTGATGTCCCCGACATGCACGCATGTATGCACACACACACACACACACACACACATACATGTACACATGCACTCAGCTCTGATGATCTCCAATGTTTTCAATTACATAATCTCATTAACCATTCAAATTCAGCCGTATCAAGAATTAATGTGTGAACTAGTTAAATTAAATGCTTCATTTGTCATTGTGAGCATGGGGAGTAGAATGGTTTGTAAAATACTAATTTTGTTTTTATATTCGTGTTCATCCCCATTGTGAAATTCATTGTCTGTATTTAACCCATCCTATGCTAGGAGTTGGGAGCTACAGGCTAGCAGCTAGTAGTTAGCAGCTGGTAGTTAGCAGCTAGCAGCAGCGGGCCGCCTGCCATACAGGGCGGGGCCCACAAACAAACTCCAGGTGCAGCGCCGTTCCTTGGTCATGGAAATGGACCGAGTGTCAACACAAACATTTTGTGGAAACCACAGCACCCCCAGGTGGTGGTAGTGGTACTACTACTATTACTACTAATACGAGTAATAATAATAATACAAGAAATAACTGCTACATAATAACAACAATATGATAGGGAACACATAAATGTTTTAATAGATAAACCTGCACAGTACAGCACAATTCTAATTATATTTGTTAGTTGTTCTCAGCCTAATGCTGGATCTCTTTGGAGCCCAGCGTCTGCTAAATGACTAAAGGTCTACTTCAATACAAAAAGCCCAGAACACAGCTCATATGGTGAGACACAACAGTAATGACCTCCTCTCATGTGTGGCTGGACTGGTCCCTGTGAAACACCTGTCCGTCTTTGACAAGCCAGTTGATATTTCTAGTCTCCCCCACCTCGGCCAGTATCCCATAGAGCTGGTGGAGAGACAAGGTGTTAGTAGGATCTATGGGTAACTCTTTTTTTGACATGCAACACAGAAGTGAGTTTATGTCACCAGCTGCATACAGCACATTAAAGAGAAGCATGTGATTTCCCCTGTGCTCCAACCTCAGGAAAACACCATACCTGTTCCAAAACCTGGCGTCCCACCTCAGGATCCATCATGTCGGTTTCACAGCTGATCCTCAACTTGAGAATTGAGCGTTGCTTCAGAGTTCCCTGGCAGGCAAAGTTTAACAAATCACCACATTCAAAATCAACAACATTCCCTGAGGTGATTGTCATAGCTGCACAACGTGGAGAGATCTCCCCTCCCCAGTTGTCTGGCTGACCTGCAGCCCAATTAAAGAAAGTGGATCTGCTTCCGTCAGACCAGTGGGACCATGGATATCTGTGGAGACCAATCCATGTCTTTCCTCCAGATACCGCCAATATTTTGCTTTCCTCAGTCGCGTTTCGAATGCTGGCCAGGTCTGTGTGATGCGTCTTGCAGTATTGCAACGCCTCGTACCAGGTCACAGAGTTTGGGTAATGAACGTAGTGGGGTTCTTTATCTAAAACAGAATGAGGAGGAAAAAAAGAAAGATACCTTAGATAGTACATCAGAGTAATGCCATATCTCTGTCCATATTCTTCTAATATATACTTTAATTAATCATGGCTAAGGTGACCAGTATAGCTCACATATCTTCTTAGTTTTTCGCTGCATAACGAGTCATTCACTTTGCTTAACTGGTCATTTCACTGCATATCCGGTCATCTCACTTCATAACTGATCATTCCACTACCTAATCCAACATGCTACATCTTGTGTATACTACTTACCTCTATAGTGTATGCCTAGATGTATTTACATTTATTTATATTTTTTATATATTTTGTATATTGTTACATAGGCTTATATTATATATTTATATATTCTAACACTCTAGTATACGTAGAGTGTCTGTCTGTTTGTCACGTCTATGTTATCAATGTGTGCCTATAATTCTCTTTAACTAGTACTGCTAAAATATGAAAGCAATAATATTAAAATTGCAACACACCATCATAACAAACTGCAGTATGTGGCTCTTCGCATGTCACATCGGCCCAGTAACCATTTTCTGTGCGTGAACAGTTCTCTTTGTTGAGGTAGAAGTCTGGGTCATTTCCGAACCACTTTCCATAGCTTTGGTCCTTTTTGTAGTCTTGGTTCCCAAGGGACCACTTCCAGTTGGTGCGGTCATCATAAAGTCCGATCCACATTAAATCGTTGTCATTGTTAAAGCCCATTGGGGCCTCTTGCAGGCTCTGGCGGTCCACTTCATTGTCTATGGTGGCCAGGTCGTCATTCCTCTCCCTGCAGTGTTGCTGAGCAGCGGTCCAGGTCAGCTTCTGGTCCACATAGTAGTAGCTTTTGGGAATGGAAAGGGAGGCATGGTTGCTCAGGAAGAGCCCTTCAGGGGAAACCATCACACACACACAAATACATTGTTACTACAGTACAATATCAGCATGGGTTAGAGACCCCCAGTGGGAATCACAGGTGGCTGACGTGGCCTTTACTACACACACATAACTGTATGGGTCTGAATACATCTTGTAAACACTGCTGCAGTGTCTCACTCTATTCCCTGGCCCGTTCCAGCTTGCTATAGAGATGACCCTGAACCAGTCAGAACTCAGCATCATCATATGAAAGCTAGAAACAGTGCATAACAACTTGGAGTCAGAAGTGGTTTACTGGACTGAGGTAAGTAACGTCTTTCTCATTCAACAATAACAATTTGTACCGACTTCTGCCAGTGCACGCTTGAATTTTCAGTCTTACTCAGAAAAGTCTTGGACTAAGCAGGTAGAGAGGCGCTTGGTAGAGTTAAATTAAGGAAGCTAGAAACAGCACATAACAGACACAGAAACAGACAGTGACACACAAGTCTGACCTGACAGTCTCAGAAAGAGAAGTATGTTTTCCTGCATCCTGTAACATAAACAAATGTCCCTTCATCAGTTGACATCTTGAGCATTAAAAAAGAAAACTGAAAGTTGCCTTCATTACATGCAGTTTGTCCATCACAAACAGATAGAAATTAATATATTCATATAATTAGGGCATATATGTTCTCAATAAAAGTTGTTTTCAGGTCATCAAATGTTTTGTCCTACCTTTGTTGTTCTATCGGCTTTGTTGTTCAATCTGACATTGAGATGCGTTCCTTGTGGAATAGCTGACTGCAATGCGTTACATGTACCTTAGCTTTTATTCTTGAATTGAATGGTCATGCTCAGCCATCCAAATTTGTTTTATTGACAACTAAGATTTGCATGCATGTGAAATGCAGACTTGTTTCTATTAAATGCTAAGGAAAGGAAGAGCAGTATGTTTTCCTGAATCCTGTGATATTTGTTTCACTTCATACACAGATTTTCAGACTGGCTGACAGGATTACAGAATATCTATATCGATCCATCGATAATCAATTGACCTATCTTTCCCTCTGTCACCAATCTAATCCACCCAGCTATGTAAATCATGCAAAGAAAAGATAATGTCGCATGCATTGAGGAAATCCCTTAACTTCCAAATTTCCTGGCACCTTAGATTAACGACCCAACAAAATAATTTCCATTGTAAATGTTTTACCTCAACCCTAACCCCAGGAACTTCATCAGCTCTTTCTTAGATGCTGGCACTGGATAGCGAAGCATAGCCTCCACCTTAGCCTGCACCGGACGGCCCTCACCTTGCCCAACCACCTTGCCAAGATAGGTAACTGTTGCCTTTCCAAACTCACATTTTGCCAAATTAACAGTTAGATTTGCTTGTGGTAACCTGTCAAACACTGCACCCAACCGCTGAACATGAGCTTCCCACGTCTCACTGAACACTATGTCATACAAGTAAGCTGAACACCCCTCCAATCCAGCTAACACTTTATTCATCAGGCATTGAAATGTTGCGGGAGCATTTCAAAGGCCAAAGGGCATGACAGAATAGGAAAACGTACCCCAAGGTGTGATGAAGGATGAAATCTCCTTGGCCTTGCCTGTTGTGGCACCTGCCAGTAACCTTTTAGAAGATCTAGTTTCAATCCTCAATCCGAGGAAGGGGGTAACCATCAGGCTTAGTGACTGCGTTAACCTTTTTAAAATCTGTGCAACTGACCCATCTGCCTTTTCTGCCAACAAACATGGAGAGGCCCAGCCTGAACAGTATGGCTCTGCCAATCCATGTTGCAACAAATGATCCACCTCCCTCTTCATGCGCTCACGCTTCCCCACTGGCATCCTGTAAGCCCGTGCCTGACAGGCAGGGCATCCCCCACCTCTATGTCGTGCTCAATCAGGTTGGTACAGGTTGGTGTATCTGAAATGATCCGATCTGATCCGAAAGTGGGCAACCTCACTAGATCTTCCCGCTGAAAAAATGACAGATGACCTGAGTGGGAAGACAGTTCAAATACTCAGAGTTTTTAAGCTTCCCAGTCAAAAAAGAATCAGAGGGAACCTCAAAATCATCTGAAAACCTAGTCCCAACTGTGACCACTGACTTTCTTCCTCCTATCAGGTGTACCAATCAAGTAGTCTCGGTCAGACATCCTACACTTCACAACATGAGGCCCACTAAATCTGGCCTGGAATGGAGAGCCAATCATTGGCAACAAAGCCAGAACCTGGTCCCCTGGCTCAAACAGCCGTAACTCAGCTTTCCGGTCAAAAACCTCCTTCATTTTCCCCTGGGCTCCACCCAGACTCTTAAGAGCAGCAGCACAGCCCATGTAGAGTCGACGGTGAAAAGCATTTACTTAGTCCAAAACATTGTCAGGGGGCTCCCTAGGTTTTAAATCAACCCCCAGCACTGCTAGTGGACCCCGAACAGCATGCCCAAACACCAACTCATTGGGACTGAACCCCGAACTAGACTGTGCCACCTCCCGTATTGCTAGCAACAACCACAGTAGGCCTTCCTCCCAATCATGGCAGAGCTCAGTGCAATAGGAGCGCAACATAGACTTTAATGTCTGATGAAAACGTTCCAAAGCACCATGGGACTCTGGATGTTAGGCACTCGAAACGCAATGCTCAACCTTCAACTGCTTTAACACTTGAGAAAAAGTGCGGGACATGAAGTTACAAATAAAGGAAGTGAATGACTTCAGCACAGGTTTGGTCTTAAAAGAGCGCAATGGGAACGCTGCAGGATATCGTGTACTCTTACACATTACTGTTAACAGGTACTGGTTACCAGCCCTACTCCTACAATCAAGCAACAAAGAGAGCAGGGACAAAATGGCCGACGGCCATCACACAATGAGTGATGCTTATGTCCCCAACACACACGCACGTACCCACACACACACACACACATACATGTACACATGCACTCAGCTCTGATGACCTCCAATGTTTTCAATTACTTTATCTCATTAACCATTCAAATACAGTAGCTCAGTGGGTAGAGCGGGTGGGCAGAGCAGGTCGTCCACTAACCCTAGGGTCGGCGGTTCTATCCCCTTGATCCCCCACCTCCACGTGTCAAACCCCATGTCACTTTGGACAAAAGCGTGTGCTAAATGCCCCCTAAATTCAGCCTTATCAATAATTAGGGACCGAGCCTGTGAAACACGACGAGGTCCCTTTTGAAATTGGTCCGTTTATTTTTTCTTTATTATTATTTCAGGGATCTTTGACGTTGATTTGCACTATCTGAACATATACGAAAACTCTTTTTTTTTGGCAAAGTTTTCAGGCCTGGTGAAAAATTATATATTTTAGTTATAGGCCTACTTTGTTTTTTGAAGAAGAGCGCTAAGCTCTAAGGCTCTGTAGTAGGGAAACGCTGTGAGAGGTGGCCCGCTGATCTGGGCACAGGTCTTCCAGAACTTCGTGTCACGTTATAGCGGTGTCGATATATTTCAATGCATTGTTTTAATGTATTGCTACGGTGCCTGAACCCGTATAATTTTGAATGGTGACCGCGAACATTTTCTCTACTGCAGCCGCAGCCGCAGCCACAACAACCATCGATGAAATGAAGCGAATATAAAAGAAAGAACGTAGGGTTTTATTGTAGTTGCATTTAGGCCTACAGAACCCCTAAAGGAACGTGTGGGAAAAAAAAAAAAAAAACGTAAACGTTTCTCGTGAGCACGAGAAAATATGTAGTGCGCACGAGAAAGTATGGAGTTCTGTAAGGTTAGAAATATATTCATAGATTCGAACTTCCCGAATCAATCAATGATGTACCCAAGTACTAACGGCTGTGAGACGAGTACACATGGGGACCGTCTACAAGGTGCAACGCACGAAAAGTGATACTACAGTATCAATATACAACATACTCAATAACTTCCCTCTTATTCAGTGTAGTGTCACCATAGTGTCACCAGCATCACTACACACATCATTTTTCTCCTTTTGGTTGTAGTGTAGTGTAGTGTAGTAATACAGTGTCATAGTTTTACACTTCCCTGTATGCAGTACAGCATCAGAAACATGTAAGACAAACAAATACAAAGATTACCTAACAAATTTAATAGTAACAAAAAGGTGGAGGCCATCAAAAGCAAAAAAATAAAAAATAAGCATCAAAGTACATTCCTGTAGCCTACAGTTCATCATACAAACACTTAAGCACTTATGTATTGTAATCTGTGCAACCCCATAGCAAATCAGTTATGCATTGATACATTGTGTTGTTTCCTAACTGTGATCCATCAGACCCTTCAACAATGTGAAGTGATTTGGGGGACACTACACTGAATAAGAGTGGATTTATTGAATATTTTCCCCAATAAAAATGACCCGAAATTAAGCAAAATGATGAAGAGTTGTAGTATAACCAACAAGAGACAATTGATGTGTGTATACTAGTGATGTTGGTGACACTACACTGAATAAGAGTGAAGTTATTGAGTATTTCTGTAGTATCACTTTTCGTGCGTTGCACTTTCTAGACGATATGTGTACTCGTCTCACAGCCGGCGGTACATCATTGATTGATCCGGGAAGTTTGAATCTGTGAATATATTTCTAACCTTACAGACTCCATACTTTCGTGCGCACGACATATTTTCTCGCGTTCACGAGAAACGTTTACGTTTTTTTTTATTTTCCCCCATGTCCCTTTAGGGGTTCCGTATATTTGCGTCAACAAATAAAAATACAAAAAATAAAAGAAAATAACTTTGAAGTAGTGGCGGCTAGGACTTAGGAGTGCTGGGCCGCCACTCCGAAATGAATGTAGAAGAAACACTGATAGTAGTAGTATAACTAGTTAATGATAGTAGGAACACATGCATTATTCCACCACCACGGTTGAGGTCACATGGAGTGTTCTTCCTCCACACTCTCCTTCAGGCGCTGGGTGGGTACACCATGTAGGAGGCTACATTGTTACTCTCAGAACAGCAGAACGATCGTCATGTAGGGGGGACACCATCCAGGCCTCATCTAATGCATCCAGTGGGGCCCGGTCAATGTACCCCTGGTGGGCCCAAGTCCCAGGGCCCGCCGGACACAAGCCATACGTTGACGAAAGGCCCACATACTCTGTTTAAGGGAGCAGGCCTACATGTTTGGCCTATTCTGGATGATTCTTATTATTTTCCTTACTAAGGTCAATATAATAAAGAACAAAGGCAACACGTTTTCCTCCTGGTAGGATTATGAGACAGGGACCCTCACTGGTTCCAGGCCCCTGGTTGGTCTGGGCCGGCCCTTCGCGCAGGAGGAAGGTTGTGTAAAAGGAGGGGCAGCTGAAGGATTCTAACCAAAGACAAAGCTTCAGCGTGTTGAGAGGGCCTTGTGGAGGTCAGCAGAGTGGTCAGCAGACGGCTGATGAGCTCCAGAGGTCACACTGGAGCGAAAGCGTCAACAACGGACATGAGTCTGAGCAGTGTTCGTCTTACAACATCTAGAAATAATGTCTGGACTCAATACAAGGTATTATTCCTAAGCCTGCTCCACAGAACATCTTCACACAGCTGTGTTCTACCTAAAATCCACAACCATCTCCACTGTCTTGAGCGCGTTGAGCTCCGGGTGGTGGTGGCCACATCAGGTCACCAGATGGTCAGTCTCCCACCTGGAGGCAGACTCGTTCCCGCTGGAGATGAGTCCAATGAGGGTGGTGTCGTCCGCCAACTTCAGGAGCTGGACGGACTGGTGACTGGAGGTGCAGCTGTTGGTGTAAGAGCACAAACGGGATCCATGGCGTAGGTTTCTGAGGAGGCTAGGTGCTGGAGGATGAAATGACGGGCCATGTTGACGGCGTCATCTACAGACCTGTTAGTTAGACCTGCTCTGTAGGTGAACTGCAGGCGGTTCAGGAGTGGGTTGGTGGCTTTGAGGTGGGGCAGGACCAGGCACTCAAAAGGCTTCATAACCACAGAGGTCGGGGCGACGGGTGTGTCGTCGTTGAGTCCTGCGGTCCTTGTTTTTTTGGGGGGACGGTCGAGATGGAGAAAATGGTGGAGGTTTTAAAGCACGCTGGTATGTGGCGTGTCTCCAGTGAGGTGTTATGTCGGCAAACACTGGAGACAGCTGATCAGCACCGTCCTCTAAAGTGGAGGGAGACAGAGTCTGATGGGAGGGGGAGGGGGAGGAGGGGAGAGCCTCTGGGATGGGAAGGCTCTTGTACTTTTTGCTTACTTTTACATACTTACTTTTATTTACTTATACTTACTTGTACTTATCCACTATCCATTAGTCATTACTCACTTATCTACCTCACCCACTTATTATTGTATTCTGCCACTCATTTGATTTGTTTTATTTTTGTCTTCATAATGAAAAGTTGAGTTCACCGAGCAACAAGAATGTCACTGCTGGTAATGACGTGAGATGTTATCTAATATGTTACAATAAACGTGAAACTTGAAACTGAGGTGGAGGCGGCGGTGGTGGGGGGAGGACTGCGTCAGGACTGTCCCAATGTCGTTCAAATCGACAGCATAATAACTCGTTGAGGTCGTTCGAAACCTGTTGCTGGAGTTTCTCAGTTTCTTAAGAGTAAAATCGTTTCGTTTCTCTACCTTGTTAAACATGTACCTCGCCCTCTTTAAAACTGCCCTCCCCACTCCTAGCGGTGTGACTATCTTATTTGCTGGCAAAGTCTTAAACAACTCGTGCATGCCTTGGAGAACTGTGGTCACTCCCACCGCCCTGCGCCCCGACGCATCCTGCGCTGCAGACCGGAGCCGGTGTCCGTCTTTACGCGCAGACTAACAGATTGGAGAGTTTAAAGAAATGGCCCGTACGGTTCCTCTGATGGTGTGCGTTGGCTTCCTGGTGGGTCTTCTCCCGGCGGCTCGGTGCTACAGCTCGGGTTTGGTGTCTGCGGTTTGTGGCTCTATGGTACCTGGTCACGCTGCGACTCCCCAAACAGGTCCCTCTTCCTATGGCGTGACCAGCGACAGGAACACCTATCAACATGGAGACCAAATTACAGGTAAGCGCCCATTAGTGGCTTTTACTTTGGACTTCAACATACGCTGTGTGAGCCTTCATTTTGTTGTTGTTGTTTTAGTCCGGCTGCAGAGCACAGCTTCGACTACATTCAAGGGCTTCATGCTACAAGCCAGAGAGGTCGGGAGTGAAGTCCCCCTGGGATCCTTCGTGGTCGCAGGTGGACTCGCCCGGCTTCTCAGCTGCAACGGCGTACCGGTGAGTCAGGCCCACACGGATGGCTTTTATTTGGCTCAAGAGTTGTCAGCATCTTCATTCTATCAAATGGAACATTGACCTCAAACAGTATTCCCTTCATTCCAATGCAATAACTTGTACAAGGGTGTATGTTAAAGTGTAAGATAGAATCATATCGAAGACCTGCATCATCGTCATAAGAAGAGTTACTCTTTACTCACTCACTTTACTCATATCATCCCATCATACTATATCAAATTGTGCGATTTTTGATCATCCCCAAATCAGCATCCAATGTTTTAAAATTGTGTATTTATGCACAATTTGAAAGCCAGGACGTAAGTTCCTGGCTGACAAAGAACCCATGAACAGGGATATAACATAACACAACCTCAACAATCCTGTTAGAAAAGCTAGTGACTGTCTGCCTGTCAATGCCTTTTCAGAACTCTGCAGTGTCTCATAACTCACCAGTGGAGAAGACGGTCATCTTGGCAACATGGACAGCGGCTGTGTCGCAGGACCCCAAGCCCATCCGATTCCAGTAATATTTATATTTCTAGTTTTGGTGTTTGTACTTTTCGTTGCATCCTATGCTGTTAAAATACTGCCCATAGTGTTCATTGCAATATCCACAACATACCTTGTTTCAGTTAAATGACTGATCACGCAGAACAGTAAAGCTATGCAGCAACAGACACAGGTGGTTCCTTAGCTTCTCTTGGTTCATCTGTTGCTGATTGGCTTAAATTTGCCTTAAATTTTTGTCAAAGTTTCCACCCAAGGAATCATGCTGTCCATATCCATTTGGTCTGTGCCCAGCAATGGTGGCAAAATACAAAGATAAGATCTGACATCAAACGTAAATAATGGAAAACCAGTATAACATAACATTGGAGAACCTAATCTTGGAACTCTGATAGTGAGAAATCAAACCACTTGGGTTGGGGCGGCTGTAGCTCACTGTGTAGAGCGGGTGGACAGAGCAGGTCGTCCACGAACCGTAGGGTCGGCGGTTCGATCCCCTTGATCCCCCTCCTCCACGTGTCGAACCCCACACGTGCTGATTGTAAGTCACTTTGGACAAAAGCGTCTGTTAATCTACCTTTTTTTGTTGAATGTTTTCCTCTGTCTGTAGTGCAACCTTTTTGCAGGACTTCGGCACGTATTGGGTGAACGTGATGAGCCCTGTGTTGCGCTACAGTGGGGTCCCCCCCAATGCCACGCCCACTCCCATCGGACCCTCCTCTGGCCCCTCCACTACTGCCATGGTACGTACGGTCATCCTCTGAACGATTCCCCTGCTTGCTGCTGTGTGCTGCTCCCTGCCTGTTCTAGAAATCCTCTTTTTCATAAGGTGCTGCAGGTAAGAAATGAGAGAGAGCAGAAGAGTACATAAGAGAGCAAGACTTGAAAATGAACAACCCAATACAATCCTTCCTCCCTCCATTTCTCCACCATTGAGAATTGTTGAATTGATGGATTGATGGATTCCCTGACCCAGCCAGGCAAGGCCCTGATAGGTCATGGATGGCGTTGGCATTCCTAACAAATTACAAATGTAACTTCCTCATTTTACTAATGTTTATACTATTCATTCTAACAATACCAATATATTTAAGTCAATAGTTAAGTAATAATAATTAAGTAATAGTCATTACAGGTCGGATTCAATACAGTTCAGACTCAATACAGGTCAGAGTCAATACAGTGCATGAGATCCGTGCCATGATCATATATTTATCATGATCAATTATAAACCCTGCAATTTCCATGATTGCTGCATCTCCACTGTGAATGTGAACCTGTTCTCCAGCCGGTCAACATCACCAGTGCTGAGTGTGGCCTCACCAAGGTCTGCTTCAGCTCGCCACTCAACTGCAACCCGGCTGTGGACCGGGATTGTTATTTCATGTCGGGCTCAGTGAGCACGCCGCCTGGTTCTGTGGCTCGTTTTGAGATGAAGGGGGCCTCCCCGGGATACCTTTCTTTTGGATTTTCCGATGACCAAATGATGGTAATGTGCCAGAGTAAGGCAATCAATTTGTGCTAAACAATTTCCTCAGAATCACTTCGGTTTCAACCTTTGCTGTTTCCTGATTTGCTGTTCATGTTTTTTTTCTGTTAAGGGCAATGATGACATCTACATTTGTGCCCTGGACACAAGTGGCTTGGTCCAAGTGCAACATGCATATTCAACAGGAAGACGGAGACCCATTTCACTTCCCCTGGTACAGGCCATTTTCACTTACTCCTGTCTGCATCTTCTGCATGAGGTTGGAATGTCTCTCTTGAAACGGTTGTGTTTTACAAAAGGTCTTGTTACTAAAGGCAACAACTCTACAGGACCTAGTGTCTCCTTCACTTCTCATATTCAAAGGATCATCAGAATGTAAATTATTGAATGCTGTCGAGGTTCCTGCTGCCGGTCAGAGCCATAAAGCAGAAGCCGGGAGCTGATTGCTGCTGCTCTTTATCAGAGCTTCCGTTCCAAAGGGCTTGTCCCTCAGCAGACAATCAACCAAGATTAGATGGACGAGAGGCAGGGATGAGGCAATAGAGACAGCTGTACTGTGCTATGGAGCATCCAGACACAACCCCTGTGTGACTGGTTCTACTCCTGTCTGTGGCATTCCTTGCTCCATCAGGGAAATGTCTCCAACGTGAGGGGATCTCTTCAGGATGGAGTCATCAGCTGCTCCTTCAACTCCAGGAATCCCATCTCTACTCAACAGCGCTCCACTGGTTTTGATGCACCTTACTACCTTCTGTATGCCTACGGACCCACGACTAATGGTGACTATGAGCCTCCCTCCCTCGATATATTTGCTGTGGTCTACAACATGAAAGAAACACATTTGAATTAACCCGATGATTTCACTAAAAATTTCAAAAGAACTGCGCTTTGCTTTTCCTAAACAGGAGTGATCAACTTCCACACGGGCCAGTTCAGCAGCACGGAGAAGGTGAACATTGTCTACCCTCAGTTGATCGGCAAAGCTGGGAAGCCTCAGAGCGTCAAAGCACATGGTTAGTTCCAAAGAGGACACAGTGAATGTCTTCTGTGAGGTAAACAACAAAGTCAGCGTTCAACCTGTGTTTTGTGATTCAGGTGCCCTCATGTTGATTGCGTGGATGACCACAGCCACTCTGGGCATGATGGTTGCCAGGTACTTCAAAGGTTTGGCCAAAGCTCACAGCCCCGCCGGCAAAGCGGTCTGGTTTCTGGTGAGAACTTTTTGGTCAGAACTTCCTTTCAATGGAATGAGTACAAATTCCACGTGGTTTGTTGCTCTGTGTGATCATACACCCTGTAGGCATGCTCAAACTTTGACAGACCCTCAGCTGTTTGTCAACGGCTTAATTAAGTAAAGTGTGATTGATGACAGCCTGTTCCATGTTTATGCTAAAACCACTTCCCAGCGGGCTCAGAGTTATGACTCACTGTTTACCATGTTATGAATGTTATGTTATGTGATGCTTGAACCTGGTGAGTGGAAGGCAGCCAATGCCTTCCAATCACAATAACCTCTATATTGTGAGGACAATAACCTCGATATTGTCCTGTACATTAAGATGTCTACCGTGACGGCACAACTTTTTTGCATGTGATACTGTATTCAAGTGCAAACGCTCAAGTATGTTTACATTTCTACATGTACTAACTTCACATTTGAATGTTTGGTTTGACTCCAGGCCCACGTCTCTCTGATGAGCTTAACTGTGGTAGCTACAGGCATAGCCTTTATCGTCATTTTCTGCTTCGTCAGAGGCTGGACAGGAGTGAGTAGACATGTTGAATCGAGTGTCTTCTAGAGGCAATACATCGAATGACCACAGCAGCCCTCAGTAATGCTTTGTGTTATGGTTTCGAACAGGGAGCGCATCCTGTTTTAGGATGCCTGGTGACGATCCTTGCGTTCATCCAGCCTCTAGGAGCGCTGTTCCGATGCGGACCAGATCACAAGCTGTACGTAGACCACCTGTTGCTGTGTGTGTTCATGGGCTGTGAAGGGAGACGCGGGAGCTCTGGGTGTCAGTACTGCTGTGGGTTGCTGTGACAGTTTCTATTGGTTGACTAGAAAGAGTGACGTAAAGTGTGGAAGTAAAAGAGAAAGAGTTGTTGGGCTGCTGCTAATAGTCTGGGCCTCCATCTCTTCCCCAGCCGCTATGTCTTTAACTGGAGCCACATGCTGAATGCACTCGTAACAAAAGTCCTGGCAGGTAAGACTCTTAATTTGAACTGTTTTCATCTCATCAAATAAACACACCGTATTTCATTTGAATAGTTCTCTCTAGGCTATATTTTGGCCAAATGTCATGTGTACAACAAATATGTGTATCCATGACCAGTGGCCGCCATCTTCACTGGCCTGCGGCTGTTGGACCAGTCTGAGGACCAAGTGCTGCTCAAAGTGATGGGAGGATTTGTTGGCTGGGAGGCTATCTTCTACCTGTCCTTTGAGCTGTACACTCGCTGTCAGCGCCAAGGTAACCCTGCTGCTGCTCTCTGCATGCTTCTTCAGGAAAGCCTGTGCATGCGTGTGTGTGTGTGTGCGTGTGCGCACGTGTGTGTGTGTGTATGCGTGTGCGCACGTGTGTGTGTGTGTGTGCTGTGCAGAAGCAGGTGGCCAGGCCCCCGGCCCCTGGGCAGACATCTTCCTGCTCTTCTTCTGTGTGTAGGCCTCTGAACTCACTGCACTGCACTGAACTCAATGAACTCACTGAACTCACTGCACTGCACTGTATTTATCAAGAAAGAAGCCTTTTTGAAAGATGAAGCGATATATATATATATATATATATACATACACGCACATTTGGGGCGGCAGTAGCTCAGTGGGTAGAGCGGGTCGTCCGCTAACCATAGGGTCGGCGGTTCGATCCCCTTGATCCCCCTCCTCCAACTTTCCACATGTCAAACCCCACAAATATACTGATTGTAAGTCGCTTTGGACAAAAGCGTCTGCTAAATGCCACCTTTATTTATTTATGCATTATCTATATTTGTCCAGGGGGAGTAATATCAACCCTGCGTCCCATTGCCCAGGTCAAACTCATAGATCTACTCTAAAGTGGATGTAAATTACAGTGTTCATAACCACATTTTATGTTATATTTTATTAAGCTATAGAATGCACTGTGTGTTATTGTAGGTTATTGTTGTTATCATAGGCCTACATATATTTCTCTTGATGTTCAATGTGGCTGTTTTACCAATAGGCATATTCGTTTTCCTTAACGCATTCTGACCATGTTGCGTAGTTATGTACATCTGTCACATGAGGACTACCATGTAACCCCCAGGCGTTGATCACACAGACCTCCGTATGGGATCTCTTGCTGGTCTGCTTGCTATCATGCCTTGTAATCTGACTTTTTTCCCCTCCTTTTTTCTTAATTAGCTTGGGGAATTGATGAACCAAAAACAGTAAGCCGCTTTTATAATACCTTTGTAAAAATCTGAAATAAATGGGTGGATAACAGTCAATGTAAATCCATAACTCACTCTATCAACTTGTCCTCTGTAGGAGCCCATCCCAATTATTCTGCTGGCAGTGTTTTTTTTGGGAAATTTGGCCTTCTTGGTGGCACTGCTTGTCGGGATAAGTGAAGCCTGATGAAATGGGGACGATGATTATTTGGAGATATAACAAAATAGAGATATAACAAATGGAGATATAACAAAATTTCACAAATACTTTAATAAATAGAAAATGCAAAAGCAGTGTTCTTTGGTTTCCGTGTCTTTTATTTTGAACGGTAAATAACCGGAAGTACTGCAGCGATCGCCTGGCAGAGACTTGCTGTATTTCTCCCTTTGCCTCTCCGAGTCACTCCACTTAATACGGCTCAACCCGCCGAGCTATTTCATCTCCATAACGTCAACGTCCTAACATCGTATGTCCGATATCCAGAATCTCACATATTATGGTAAGTTAAATGTACATTATGTGGATAACATTGTTCCAACTGAAGTAGCTTGTTCGCTACTTCCGGACTTTAGCTTCTAAGCATTAGCATGTACGCTCAGCGCCTAGCACCTAGGCCTAGAACCTAGAACCTAGCATAGCGCTACTTCAGGTTCATAGCATTCGAGCACTAGCGTGTACGCTCAGCGCCTAGTATAGCGCTACTTCAGGTTCATAGCATTCGAGCACTAGCGTGTACGCTCAGCGCCTAGTATAGCGCTATTTCGGTTCCTAGCATTCGAGCACTAGAATGTACTTTGGCTAGCATTGCTCGTACCAGCGTATTGTCTCTTTGCTAACTAGCACAGCTAGCCCTGCCAGCCTGAGCCCAAACATTCCAGGCATTCGCAATACAGTACAATTATACTTTGCATTACTTTGAATTATATTTATACAGCTGACGCTTTTGTCCAAAGCTACTTACGTTAAGTGCAGGAATAATGCGAGTACTTAAGAATCATGAAGTAAGCTAACTGCTTCAAGTGCTACATCAGGATGTTTCATTATGTTCTATTGTTTTATTAGTTCAACTGTAGCAGTCTTCATCTCTACTCTTGGTGACGGATGGTGGTCAGTGCTGGCTTTAGTGTTAGCTTTAGTGTTAGCTTAAGTGTGAGGTTTCACTTTCAGAATCGTATTGATCCGTCATTCGGTTTATATCAGCTACTGATGTTTAAGTTATCTGCTGGATGTACACACACATCGAGTGGAACCCGGGCTCACTTGGTATCTGATGAGGAATGGTTTATTAAACCCATAAAGTTAAAGCTGCCGTGTCATTTCTCATTTTAAACCATAAGCTGCTATCTCATTCAGAATGTTAAACCTGCAATCTCAAAACTGTTCTCATTATTTATCACTTTAAAGCTGCCATCTCATCGTTTTAACTCTAGGCTGTTAACTTATCATTTATGATTTTTTCATTTTATCAGCTGCTGTCTCATTATCTCTGGTTAAACCTGAAGCTTCTGTCTCATCCGTCTTCTCAACAGATCCCTTTGCTGATGCAACCAAGGGGGACGATTTAGTCCCCTCAGGGACCGAGGACAAGATCCACATACGGATCCAGCAGCGGAACGGTCGCAAGACCCTGACCACCGTGCAAGGCATCGCCCGCGACTACGACAAGAAGAAGCTGGTGAAGGCCTTCAAGAAGGTAATGGTCATTCTGGTATCATAGCAGGGGAAGTGTGCTCTGGTGGACTGGTTCTAAGTGTGCTATCGTGGACTGGTTCTTATGTCACGGGTGATGATATTACCTGGCCATTTTTCCTGAGTTAAGGCCACAGCGTTAATGCTGGACTGATCTCAAAATGGTTGTGCACAATAGACCAAAAATAATGAGAGAATACGGTCCAGTTTGAAAAATGTGTGAATTGCGCTCTAACATGCATTCGTCTCCCTGTGTTGAGCAGAAGTTTGCCTGCAATGGCACAGTTATCGAGCACCCAGAGTACGGCGAGGTCATTCAGCTCCAGGGAGACCAGCGGAAGAACATCTGCCAGTTCCTGCTGGAGGTCATGTGACTTTCTTTCCATGTGTCATGCAGTATTTGGCATGTGCTGGTCCAACAGAGTTTGTTCTGTCTTGGCGTGTTTGTCTCCACCTCAGTGGTGGCTGTGTGTGTGTCCTGTTGCACCCAGAAAGTTGAAACCACCTTCTTTTCCAGATAGGAATTGTGCGCGAGGAGCAGCTGAAAGTCCACGGGTTCTGAAGATGCTGCCGCAGAAGGCCAGTGGCCGCATCAGTGGCCACTGGCCGTCGTCTCCCGGCCCGTGGCCCGGTCCCCCGCCATGCATCCCACCACGGCCAACGTCCATCTAGCAACCTGTGTAACATTCTAAGAAGCAATAAAAGTTTTTAACATGCTCACCTCCTCCAGACAGACCCTTCTTTCAATAAACAGTTTTTAACATGCCCACGTTCTCCAGTCAAAGACCCTTCTTTTCATGAACAGTTCTTCACATGCTCACCATCTCCAGACAAAGACCCTTTGACTCCCACTGCAGGAGGTTGATTTGTCTCGGCTAACGACACGGTCCAGGTGGGCCTGATGATGAGCCGCAGACCACCACCGGGGGGGGCGGGGGGGGCGGGGCGGGGGGGGGGGCGGGGCGGGGGGGGGGGG
>JAOPUI010000098.1:9817753-9828183 GCA_027123135.1 Urophycis floridana | reverse complement strand
GCACTGGTCGGGGTTCGAACCGGCCACCCTCCGGTTACAAATCCGAAGCCCTAACCAGTAGGCCGCGGCTGCCCCAATGCCCCGCATACGCTTACGCTTGGTCTAACGGGAAGTCTATCAGCACCCTTACCGTCTCTCCTGCGTCTTCCGGCAGCAGCGTGACCTCCAGGTAGGCAGGGGGCAGAGCGGGAACGTTGAGGGCGGACTGTGACAGCGGCGGCAGTGAACGCGTCAGCGAGGGTTCGGGCGCCGCACGCTCCTCGCCCGCCCGGTCGGCCTGCGCCTCCGGGACCGATTCGGGGGCGACCCGGTCCGGTTCGGCACCCGACCCGGGGGTCCCCGGGGAAGGCAAACCAGCTGCCGGCGGCAACTTGGCGTCCGAGTCCGACGGCGCCTCGATTGCGTTGGCGGTCGGGCGGTCCACCAGAGTCAGGCGGTTCAGGTCCACGTGCACTGGAGGTGTCAGTGTGGGGGTTTCCTTTTCCGCGTCGGTGAGCTTTTCTGCGAGGGGCGCGTCACTGGCGGACGCCATCTTTGATGCGGCCGCTTTGATGGCGGCCCACACGCCTTCTATCCAGGGGTCCAACACGAGCTCCAGCCTTTGAAACGAAAAGACGACAACCTCATCAGATTGTGCGTAGGCGTGGCCAGGAATCAACAACGTTCATTAGCGACTTAGCCTATCCATGCATATCAGGACATTTGTATGGATCAGTCACTGGTCGTTTTCTCCACAACTTACCCTACGCCGTCGTCCGCGTGTCCTGTTGCGTAGAAATGATTGGCTCCCAGTTCCTGTAGCCGCTTGTCAATAGTCTTCCCACAGTTGCAGAAATTTGCATAGTTTGTGTCTCCTAAAGCTACAGTGTACATGGAGAGGGGGAAATGAATATGTAATATGTAAATGCATCACATATAACTGCACATAGGGAATACATCAGCACAATCATTAAAGGAGAGTCCAAATCTTAGCCAGTTTGAGGCTTGTTTTTGATCAATATGGGATGGCATTAAACCGCATTTGAGGGAACACTATTTTATCAGGTAATAACATTCAATTACATTGAATGTATATGAGCATTAAATAGCACATCATTTGATATACTTCTACAGACATAAACACACACAATAGAGATACATAACGACGAAGACGCAATAAAGACAAGCACGACAGGCGTCTCGGCCCCGCATGCGTTTGTCTTTACCCAGCAGTGCATAGTGAAGGTGTCTGTAGTGGTCGCTGGGCAGGGTCTTCGCGCGGATGGCCTTCACAAATTTAAGCGCGGAGTCCGGTGGCTCCCCGTCTCCCGTAGTCGACACTACAAAGACCACAGGGGCGCTCTCCCTCTCCAGATGGAGCTGTCAAAGGGATGCGTCTGATCAGGGATCGTGTGAACTTGATGCTGTGTTGACGTGCACTGTGCCTGGCTCGGTCAGGGGAGCGATTGAGACCAATTGCATTTTCAGGTTGACGACTTCTCTTGGGTTGGCATGCTTACACACTCTAAACCCATTGAATGTTTGTAATCATATTTTAAGACGCCATCCATGTCATAATGTGTTACAGTTGTTCCATCCGTGTGTATTTTTGTCTTTTAAATGTGGTCATTTAATATACATGACTGTGTAGTAATACATTACTAAACAATATTAATGTAAATGAACATTTGACATTCAAGATACGCTAGTACAGGAGAGCATGCATGCAGTGTGATGCAGGCGGTGTGTGGGCCACCTACCTCCTGATGCCGACTCAAGCAGCTGATTTCAGCCACCAGCCCATGCTCTGCAGCCTCATCGGCTATCCCCTCAGCGATGGCCTGAGCTTGCCCCTTCTGGGAACCGTAAAGAACCAAGAACCGGGGCGTCTTTTCACACGGCATACTAAGAAGAAGAATAAGAGGAACATCACACTTGTTAGCCTATTTCCAACGTTTGCTCGGCGGTTTTGGCCACGGGCAAATTCGTTGTATAATCAAACTTCAGGCGTTCAGTTGGGACGTTTGGCTCACAAAAATACACCGACATAAAAATATAAATGATCAAATTAACCAGAAAGACATGATAAAATGGCAAATCAGTTCATACAGATGACAACTTGTAGCATTTAATAATTAGAATGAATTAATGACTAAAACCGTGGCAGGTACGGTTCAGTCTGTTACACAACCCACGACACTGTCAGTGCTTGTGTAAATAGCTAAGCTAAACAGCACGGGCTGTCCAAAATAACGGATAGATAAAATGTAAACATATACACACGTATTTATCAAAAGTCCTCTCACCAACGAAATACTAAAAAAAAACGTAAAGCACGTTGTTCGCAAAGCTTCCTTGTTTGTTATCCAGCGAGCCGACACGCTGCCCGGATGTTACGTCAGTCAAAGCTCACGTGGAATCGGAGAGTCTCCTTTTTGAGAACTGGAGAACTTCAGAAAAGTCACATTTCCTATTATTAACTGTAATGTACTCATCTATGGTGTAAAAAGAAAAGTGGGCGTATCGAAGGCAATGTACAACCTTTTACGCCAATCTGCTCTTCATTGGTCTGAGGCGAAATGCAATTGTAAACATCGGTTACGATACGACGTGTTCCATAATAATGTTCAAATGTTCAAAAAGTGTTCCGAAACAGAAAGGGGAAAGTGACAATGTACCTCTCCAAAGATATTGCCAGTTTTCAGTAACTTCCAGTCAATCCCAGAGTTCCCAGTGAATTGTTTGGATAACTGGAGAGCTGCAAGATGTTGATGAAAGATCGCGATAACACGATATTGGAGGGAACCATATCATACACAAACAATATCATAATATATTTACCTAACGTCTCTAAAATACATACACGTGCAATAAATACCAGCACATACATCACTTAAAACTTTAATTCGGATATATTTTGAACAAAAGTCAAACGTTTTTTTTTCATATTCACGGGATTTGTTTCCACGAATCCACTTGGTCTCGCCCTCCCCGCCCCGAGACCCTTCCAGAAGTCGCCGGCAGACCCGTGTGACTTGCAGCCTGGCCACGCGCTAGATTTCTGTCTTAAAACACCACAAACTCTATCTTCCGCCACTTGATTGGGTTCTCCGTCCTTCGGCAACATGTCTAGCTTGGGGACTTTGGCGTTTGATGAGTACGGGAGGCCGTTCATCATCATCAAGGACCAGGACAAGAAGACCCGGCTCTCGGGCCTTGATGCGTTGAAGGTACAATGGGCTAGCTAGCTTCACTACATAATCTCATCTTTCTCTGCGTGTCAGTGCCCGAGCTGTGTCATGGCATCTTCATTGATATGATAAATATTTAAAACATCACGATATACACGCAAAACACCGGCAACCCGTATAGTTTCAGTCACCCGGGGAAACGCAGCGCAGAGATTAACGGATGCTAACCCATCCGCCCATGTGCGTTTCGTGATGATTTGAACCATGCTACTCTGCGGCGTCACCTGCCATCCACTCTTAACATGCATATCAAAATCCAACTGCTTGCATGAAGTAAAATGCATTCCGACTTATTTGGCACCGTGCAATAAGCTGTCGTAGGTACAGGATGTGAAGTCTCGGTGGTAATGCTAGCTGACACATTGACGTTGTTTTGCAGTCTCATATCATGGCAGCCAAGGCTGTGGCGTCCACTCTCAGGACGTCTCTTGGCCCCAACGGTGAGTTCAATAGTACAATATCTATTGATCTAAAAACAAAGACGCTTGTTCGTGGGTTAATTTACAAAAATGAAATACTAATTCCAATTCCCGGTAAATGCTGACGTATTGACATATTTGGTGTTCTACCATTAAACAACCCCTGACACAATCGACACCTTCTTACACTATTGGCATCGATCAGGCCTTGACAAGATGATGGTCGACCGTGATGGAGAAGTGACCGTGACCAACGACGGCGCCACCATTCTCGGCATGATGGATGTAGACCACCAGATCGCGAAGCTCATGGTGGAGCTCTCCAAATCGCAGGATGATGAGATTGGTGATGGAACAACTGGCGTTGTCGGTAAGAGCATGCTAATATGTGTCCACAAGTCAGGCCGCTCGAACCTTTCTCCAAATCATGGGAAATGAGTAAAAAAAATGATGAGACTGCAACTTCTGCTTTTTCCTTATGGGGTAGATTTTTATGGTCATACGTGTATTGTATAATGTGTAACCATTTTCAAATATTTTATAACGTCTTTTTTTAAATATACCAAAATTACATTTGAGAATGCCTTTAATAATATGTGTGTGACATTAGGACAGCAGAATTCTGATATTGTGCTTTTTAATGCTTGGAACACAATAAAACTATGAATTTAACACTACATACATATGCTTTTTTTATGTATATGTTAAGTGAAGCCCAATTCATGACTTGGGGTATTGATTCAGCTATGTCCCTGTCCTACACAGTGCTGGCTGGGGCTCTGCTTGAGCAGGCTGAGCTTCTCCTGGACCGCGGGATCCACCCCATTCGTATCTCCGATGGGTACGACCAGGCGGCAGCCATTGCAATTAAGCAGCTGGACAAGATTGGCGAGACCTTCCCCTTTGATCCCAACAACAGAGAACCACTGATCCAGACAGCCATGACCACCCTTGGATCCAAAGTGTGAGTTCCCTCTCAGCGGTCTCTTTTGCTTTCTGCTTGATTCTAATCAAAATTCCCTGCTGAACTGTGTGTAATATTGACTGGACCAGTCCATGACTGTCTGGACTAGTTATATCTTCATATTCCAGGTTTTGGAGATGCATTGACTAGGCTTGTTCTGACCTCTCAGGATCTCCTTTTCATTCAGTTAGGGGCCACTGGGAAGAGGGTTCCCAGATTCTAGTTTCTCATCCTTGATAATATGAAATCTAAAAGAGTAAGGATGACAATCTGCTGTTGTATTCCAGGATCAATCGGTGCCACAGACAGATGGCTGAGATTGCAGTGAACGCCGTCCTAACCGTGGCCGCCATGGACAGAAAGGATGTAGACTTTGAGCTCATTAAGATGGAGGGCAAAGTGGGGGGCAAGCTGGAGGACACACAGCTCGTCAAGGGAGTCATCATGGACAAGGAGTTCAGCCACCCGCAGATGCCCAAGGTACACAGGCAAAACATGACCGTCACTGACTTGAGATGCTCCGTGTTTCCAACACAGGACTAAAATGTTATTTGCTGGTCATCTCTGTTTTCAGGTTCTGAAAGACGCAAAGATCGCTATTCTCACCTGTCCGTTTGAGCCCCCCAAGCCTAAGACCAAGCACAAGCTGGACGTGACCTCCGTGGAGGACTACAGAGCCCTTCAGAAGTACGAGAAGGAGAAGTTCTTGGAGATGATCAAGCAGGTTAGTGTCACCACATTGATGCCCCCCAACGTAACGTGTTGCATGGAATAATTGCGATAATCTAACGAGCACCCCGTTTTGCCGAGCGTCCCACCGTTTGAACTGACCGTGAATGTTTTGGTGTTGTACCCACAGGTGAAAGATAATGGCGCCAACTTGGCCATTTGCCAGTGGGGCTTTGATGACGAGGCAAACCATCTGCTCCTGCAGAATGAGCTGCCTGCGGTGCGCTGGGTCGGAGGGCCTGAGATTGAGGTACAGGAAATGAAATCCAAAGGGACTTTTGTAGAGTGACCTGACCAGAATTGGGTCCCAGCCCGGCTTGTATCAGGTCATGAGCCTTGCGTTTTTGTTGTTCTCTGCAGCTCATTGCCATAGCCACCGGAGGCCGCATCGTTCCACGTTTCAGCGAGCTGACACCCGAGAAGCTGGGCGCGGCTGGCGTGGTGAAGGAGATCTGCTTCGGCACCACCAACGACCGCATGCTGGTCATTGAGGAGTGCAAGAACTCCAGGGCAGTGACCATCTTCGTTCGCGGGGGCAACAAGATGGTGGGCATGTTTTTAGTGTTTCTTTTCCTTATTTTTTTACTTTTAGTATCTTGAAACAACGCAAGTACACTTCACGTTGTGTGTTTTTGTTTTTTTTGCCCCCATCAGATCATCGAGGAGGCCAAGCGTGCCCTCCACGATGCTCTGTGTGTGATCCGTAACTTGGTCAGAGACAATCGCATCGTGTACGGCGGTGGAGCTTCTGAGATCGCGTGTGCCCTGGCTGTCAACCAGGCAGCAGATAAGGTACTGCGTTGACGACGTTTACTTGAAAGTCCCAAGTTTGGTTTATATAGAAGCACTACGCCCTCCTAACTTGCGGGCCACCCCTCTTCCCCTCAGTGCCCATCCTTGGAGCAGTATGCCATGAGGTCCTTCGCCGATGCCCTCGAGGTGATTCCCATGGCCCTGGCGGAGAACAGTGGGCTGAACCCCATCCAGACCATGACGGAGGTCCGGGCCAAACAGATCTCGGAGAACAAGCCGTACCTGGGCATTGATTGCCTGCACCTTAACACCAATGGTAAGGGAGCCCAGACACGCTTGTTTGTTGTTGTTGTTTTTTTTTCGGGGGGGGGTGCACTTATACACAACCCAGACTGGAACTAAAACAAAATGTGTTCCTCCACAGACATGAAGCAGCAACATGTCATCGAGACCCTGATTGGTAAGAAGCAGCAGATCTCTCTGGCAACTCAGGTGGTTAAGATGATCCTGAAGATCGACGACATCAGAAACCCAGGAGAGGTTGAAGAATAAAAGCCAGGCCCAGGAGTGCAAGAAGACTTGGCTGGTTTCTAGAACCCCCCCCCCCCCCCACTCCCCGTTCTAAGATGCTCTAGAACTGTCTCTGGCACTTCCCGAGCACTATGTTCAAACCGTACTGCGTACCGCTATTTATCATTTGATATGAAATACTGTTGTCGCTCTGAAGTCACCATTAAAGCGTTTGTTTCCAAAATCTCACTAACGTTTGTGATGCCTTGATTTTAGTTTTCGTGGTATGAGATACCTCAATGCATCACAAGTACAGGAAGAGGATGTGACACACAATGAAGTCTGGCAAAGCAGATGTTAAATGTGCTTTTATAATGCAGTTCATCCGCCAAGCATCACAAATCCTGGAATATGCATATCCCTTTTGTCTGAACATTGGGAGAGAACATTGACATACATATGAAAACTCCACTTTGTTGTAATGAGGCAATTTTACATGCATGGTTGTGACTTTAGAGTCCCATATACATCTCAGAAAGGTATTGTCAACACCCCTACTGTGTGAAATGGTCTCCGAAGCATTTCTTAGCCATTTGCTGTTTATAATGAAAACATTCACAGTTCAGTTTAATGTGAATTAACAATGGGATCTGTCAGGTTTAAAGGTGACATGTCTGACACAAGGGTGAGTACTGAGCTACTGAATGTGGGGTTTGGTGTGACGTCCCTCATGCAGTGGATCAACCCGTGAGACAGGACCAGAAAAAAAAACGTTCACCCGGTAGTCCACTGTGCATTCGTCTTTCAGTCTGGCCTCCACAACACTGGGATGGGAAAGGGCATTTATCCACGTTGTGCAGTGAGAAATATTGCTGGCAAGCTGTAGGATTGTCACCCAATATGTGGGTTGCAAAAAGCTGTGAACAAAATGGTTATTAAAGGAACAGTCCTGTCCAAAGCGGTACGACCACAACCATTTAGGCACTGAATGAACATGAGGGGTGAACCCTGTGAATGGATGGGGCTGAACTCCCACCACTTTGTGGATTACAGTGCAAAGAGTGACTTCAAGCCTGGCCTGCCGAGCGATCTATATACCACCTCCGGCAAAACATGTAAAACAGACAACCTTCTGAACTGGAGTCAGAGGCACTATGATTGTGCCACATGGTTGTAGGATGTTCAAATGTAGAACTCATATAGATCTGCACAAATGATGAATGCTGAATGGATGAGATCTACAGTATTTAAGGTCTACATTTGAACATCCTCAGACTGTGTGGCCCAATGGTAGCACGTCGGACTCCAGATCAGAAGGTTGACTGTCAGGGGCGATTCTGACTTTTGGGGGGGGCTCTGCCCCCAGGATTTGTCCTGTCCAAGATTCTGTGACCTTTATTTTCTCAGTTACTATGTTGTTGCATGTCTAAGCCAGTAGATGGCAGTGTTAGCAAAATAATGCAGTTCTGGACCACTAAAGTTACGAAAGGAAAAAAGACTGTTTGGATGAAGGAATAATCAAACGGAAGTGAACAGTATTCACAAATTTGAGGTACATTCAATTTCCTTTGAGTCATTTTCAGTCAAACTGTGACCATATTTTCCCTTTTTTTCGTATTTCACAGTTTCACAGTTACTGAGACACATTGGGTTTCAAAGTAAACTATACATTGTAAATATGGAAAATGGATACTACAAATGTGAAGACAAAGTAAAAAGGTGAACTTCAAAACAAATATTGTTTAATTGATATCGGAATATTGTATCAACATACATTTTTCTAAACTTGTGGTGCAAAAAAAAAATCAACAAGTACAACAACAGATGCAATAAAATCCAAAGAGGTGACGCCACATTTTCCCCAGACAGTAATGCAAGCAACGTGATCGATCCCTATTCATCCACACCAACAAAAGTGAAACTAAAACTTCCCTTAAAATCGTGTTGGTTTTTTTTTTCAAGCACACCAATACAACAGGACCAATACTATGAGTCTCATAGAATTATGAGAGAGAGTCATAGAGACCACTATTTTGGGAGCACTAAACTATGTCGCCTCACTTTCAGGGAGGCAGATCTATCAAGCACTCGTTTAGGATCTATTTTCTCAAGAACATCACTGTCAACAGACATCACTGCTAGGTGATGGAGTCTCTTTTGCTCCATGGTCCTTCTGAGCCAGGAGAAATCTTAAAGCCCTGAAGGAGCGTTCACAACTGCAGCTGCTGACTGGTCACTGCAGCCTGAATAGTTGCCTTGAGAGAGGGGAACATGTCTGCATCGAGCAGCTTATATACTGCTCTCTTCTGCGCCACAAGACATTTCTGGCTATCACCACCTCTTCTGACTTAAGCTCAATGCAATAGTGAAGTGGCAGTGCTGTCAAATCTGGCTCAGAAAGGAATTTGTTAGATGTTGGACAGCACACCATGATTCCTTCCAGCAATTCTTCATTCACATCAGAAAACCTTTTATCAATTTCTGAAATCATTCTATCCAAACAAGGAAAGAATAATTTTTGTTTTAGGTCTAACCTTGAAGACTGACTATACTATATAATAATAATAATACATTTATTTATAGAGCACTTTCCATCAAAGTGCTTTACAGAGGTTAAAAACAGCAAAAGCACAAGAAAACACAGCAACAAATATATATAAAAACAATTTCAATAAAAAATAAAATTCAATAAGAATAAAACAATGTAAACAAGCAATTTTAAGAATGAAACAATAGAGAAAAGATGTGTTTTCAGCTTGGCTTAAAAGGTGTCAATTGAGCATGCCAATCTAATGTCCTGTGGACGACTGTTCCACAACACTGGTGCATGGAAGGAGACACTAAGAAGCCCAGCCCACTGGGAACGTAAGGGACATGCAGGCTCATACAGGTCCACCAAATCGGTCAAATAGGTTGGTGCGAGACCATTGACTATCTTGTAAGTGAGTAACAACACCTTAAAATCAGCTCTGACCTACACTGGAAGCCAGTGAAGGGAGGCCAACAAAGGAGTAATATGGTCATTTTTAGATGAGCCAGTCTAAATGCGTGACTACCACAGCCTGGGCATGCAGATCAGCAGCAGTGGCATCGCTGCGTTTCTCCTTAAGAGAATCGGTCACTGCATTTTTGAAGGCCACTGCTTGGGCAAGATCAATGGTCTCATTCTGCAGGTACCTATGCAAACCCTCTGTCACTGAGAGGAGAGACTGGAAAACAAACAGCAAATACACTGAGGAGAATTTACAACGTTTTGCCTTCACTCCCACTGCAAGGGGTGTGGTAATAGTGGAGAGGCACTCGATGATGGCAGGGAAGTTGGCAAGTACTGAGGTTCACAGAACGCAGATGACATGCCCAGCGTGTGTTGGATAACTGGACAAGTTCAGTTTGCTGCAACCCTAGCTTCTTTTGAGTTTCTTCAAAAATGTGGCGGTTCATAAGAGAAGAATTGAAAAAAGTGTTGACATTTTCCAGCATGTCAAAACATTCTTTGGCCTCACACACTGCTCTGCACGTGTGCCATTAGACCAGATTTAATTCATGTGCATAACAATGCACAGACATGGCTTCAGGGTGCTGCTTTCGAAAATGGGCTTGTATGTCCCCTACTGCCCCACTCATGACCACTGCCCCATCATAAGTCTGTGCCACGCATCTCAAGTCATCAACACCATTCACAATAACTGATTCCCAATTGCAGTGCCCATTGATGCAGCATCCAAATATGTTAAGTCTGTAAGGGATAGGGGCGGCACGGTGGTGCAGTGGTTAGCACTGTCGCCTCACAGCAAGAGGGTTCTGGGTTCGAATCCACCTGGGACC
>JAOPUI010000098.1:9601817-9613854 GCA_027123135.1 Urophycis floridana | reverse complement strand
AGAGAGAGAGAGAGAGAGAGAGAGAGAGAGAGACAGAGAGAGAGAGAGAGAGACAGAGAGAGAGAGAGAGAGAGAGAAAGAGAGAGAGAGAGAAAGAGAGAGAGAAAGAGAGAGAGAGAGAGAGAGAGAGAGAGAGAGAGAGACAGGCTCTGGCGCAACGAGACAAACCCTTGTTGCCCTTCGACGAAGGGTTTGTTTCAACTGCTTAGAATACCAGCTGGTAATAAAGGTCAGTTGAATCCAGGTGTGTTTCGAGTCCAGCTCCAGCACTAATGAAGGGTGAAGCATGACTCGCATGGACAGTCCCTGCTGTGTGTGTGCGTGTACATCTGTGTGCGCGTGCGCGTGCCCCGTCCTCACCTGAAAGTCCTGGTCGTCGATGCCAAACCTTTCCCGCAGATTGCGGAACACCAGAGGGCAGTACTCCTTGAACTTGAAATGGCTTGGCATGTTCTCCCTGCAAACAGAACCGAACAGAGTCGACACCATCACAGTATATCGAATGGAACAGCCGACGCAGGAAGACAGACGAACCAACGGGACGACAACACATTGTTTACAAGTAGGTAATACTAGGAGATCGCAGACACTTTGCAAAACATGGAACATTCAGCAGCAATTTCAGACGCACATTTAAGAAGGACAATGCTGCTCTGGGTGATCACACCATACTCACCGCCTCTCCTGACTTCACAAGCACATCTGTTACCAATATCATTTGTCAAAATCACTTTGTCGCTGAGATTCTGTCTGATTCAACAGCATGTTGTGTGAACGTGCCTGCCACAAATGTAAGCTACCACAATGTAGCACTTTGGTCTTTGTGAGAAGAGATTTTGTCAATTATTTGTGTGATGTGAACAATAGGCAGCCTCAATTCCCGATACCATTTGTCAAAAGGACTTCTTGTTTTGCCATTGTTCATATCTGTGCACTGCCACTAAATGCTCTTTGGCAGAATATGCACGTCCTTCACCAGTTAATATCTGATCAGGTTTTGAGCTGCTTCGACATCCAGGAGACTCCAGAGTAACCTACTTGTTGAAGAGGTGGTTGTCGACTTTAATCTTGGAGTAGGCCTTGAAGTCATCTGGCATGAGCATGATAGGAATCTGGACATGGCTAAGCTCGTTTATCTGGCCAAGGGGAAAACACACGGAAGAGAGGAGTGTCAGAGATGCAATCAAGAACACAAACACAGAACCAAGTAGGACAGTATAGTGTCTATACGGGCACACACACTGCATTAACTGGTACATCCAATGTCGATGCATTTCCATCCTGTCACAGTGATGTGCACCTCCGCCCGCAAAGCTATCATGTCATTGTGACACAGAGGTGAATGCGTGTCAGATTCTGAATAAATAGATTTACAGTCATCGAATATGCAAGTTTGAATTCCGTTGCAGCACCTCATAAAAAGACCCTGAAATTCATGTTGTGCCTTGTTGACAAAACATTTTTTACTATGCACCATTACCCCCTCACTGGAGTTTATGCTTCCACAAATTAAACGACTTCTGCTTTGGCAAATAGTTAACCTCTGACTATTCTGTTTCACAACATGTTTCCAATACTTTTGAAGTTACACAACACACGTCCATTGTCTAGTCAAGCAGAACCCCGATATTTTGAAATCGTTTCATATCCCATATTTAGATATTTTCATTTATTTTCCAATAGTCTTTCTTTCCACCAAAAGGAGGGACTCATAACCGGACAAGGTAAGGCACACATGACCATAGGTGTTATCACAGGTCAGTCAGGGTTCCCAACACCTATGGTGCAGACCAGATCACGTCGCATAGGTTTCCAATTGCTGTTGGCTCGGGTGCTGCCGTGACACAGCGCTGTGCTGCGTTTCACCACAGTGACTCACCACTACCGTCACCGCGAGACACACGGGATCCTCAGGACTGCACCGCGGTGGCATGTTGACCGAGGCCGGGTCGTTTTTTCATGCACACTCACACTCAAAATGTTCCAAATCACTGTCTCGTGATGTGAGCCGTGCAGCGGTGCTCTGGGTCGCACAGGTTCTCACAATGGTTTGGAGGAATGATGGATGATGGTGCCGGGGGAGTGGTAGACCACCACAGTGGGAAAAACAACACACGTCTACAGCAAAATGACGCTAAAGTGTTTGCCGTATTATTGATGGAGGTGCACCCAGCTGAATGCAGTTGAACATCTGCATTGAAAAGCTTTTTGAATTCATTTGTAATCTGTAGACACAAAGTAACATGGATCCACTTCAATTGCTCGTGGGCAGCAGGAACACCGGTAATTAAACAACTGAATCGACATCCTCCAGAACCTATTCCATTTCAGGTTCAATTAAAACAAAGAAGAAAAAAAAAAAAAAGCAACAAAAGCAGTCGGGTGAACTGCACGCGCAGAACCGGAGCCAAGTCATCAGCTTTTAGCTCCACGTTCCTCAAAACCAAGAGGGTTCTGCTGTGGGCCACGCGGGGCCATCACATCACTGTTGCAGCAGCTGCTTCAGAAGACGGTGCCAATACTCTAGCCGCCGGGGATGCACGGAGGGCCTGCTCATGCTGCAGGAGCCGGGCAGCAGATGGCGTTGGACGGGGCCTCATCGCGACGGGCCGCCGGCCGCCTGATCTGACAGCTGGTGGCCGTGGCGGAGACGTGCCTCACGTCGTCCTTGAGATGCAGTGTAAATGTTACGTGGAAACACATATGCAATCTTGAGCGCGATTAAAAACCGCCGGCTACATATGCCGCGTATTTACTTTCACTTTTTGGGAGAATGGCGTGCGCTTTATATCTGGCCCTATGGCTGCCAAAGGCTCCGACTGATTGGATGACCTTGGAAGAGCTCCAAGCTGATCTCGGTGCTGATGAAATCCTATAAAAACAACAAAGTTGCTACATGTGCAAAATGTTATGGTTTCATCTAATTGAGTGTATGTGCACATTAATGACTTTTCCCTCTTCTAGCCAATTTAGATGAATATTTCTAAGACTGCTTTCACAATAGGGCCCTCAAGGAGTCCAGCTAGGAACATTTCATTTTATTTTGAAGCCAGCATTGTGCATAATTAATCAAATGAACGTTTGCATCACGCAATCTTTTCAGCAGTGAAGCACTTTGAAAAGGAGAAGCCCCTAGGTCTTTGAATCCCCTTACAATACGAGTGCAGCATGAGATGGACAGCGAGAGAGCGAAAGAGAAAGCGAGAACAAACCATTCAGGAGATGCAAGGGAGATAGACGTGCACACATGTGACAACTCTATAATGGGAGCAACCAGACGATTCAAGTGGCCGCTTGTCATAACTCGGCATCTCACCATAGTGACCTAGTGTGTCAGGCATCAATGTCACAATCAAGCTGTGGCTGCAGTGCATTCTGGGTACTAGTGGCTCCATAGGGAGATGTCACCTGAACAACAAAGCTTTGTTTCACAGAGAGAAAGGCAGTGACAATGACTGGAGTTACCCCATCCATCTACAAACAGCCTCACATACAGATAGAGGCTAAATCCAGCAATATAGTGCATACAGTAGTTATATATGACCTACGGCTACATACTAATATCAATATTTGCATACAATTTTAAGAAAAATATTAATAATGATATGCATAACTACGGAAATTAGTGTAGTTTATATCCTATAAACTACACATTTATACGACAAATGTCCTCATGTTGTGACACAGGGATATGATTGAGGAGATATTATGACAGTACAACATCACATGGCATGGCGCCAGACACGGGTTAAATTCCATTGTTGTGGAGCATCACAGAAATATGATCTCATCGACTTCAAAAGAAACAAAGCCACCACTGCTGCTGAAGATACCAATAATTTAGACATTCACAACTCCTGCATCTCTGTCTTAGTGTCCAGCCGAGTGAAACTAATAATAGATCAAATGTTAGCTGCAAACAGAAGACCCCATCTTTAGTTTTTTTTTATGAATACCCCACCACAGACACTTCATCGCCTCTTCTAGATGGTTCTTGAGCCAACGCTAACTCAAAACAGGCCACAGCGGAAGAGCTGGCGCATGCCCCATGGAAGAAGACGACCAGCCCAGAGCTGATATGGACCACGTGGAGGTAATTACCACAACAAGATAGAGACTCAGTAAAAGAACACCTTGAGATCCTTAACCCTTCGTCTGAAACTCATCCTGGTGGCTTTAAGACACGCTGGCCCCTCGACTCATCGGAGGGGCCATCCCAATACCCCCCCCCTTCTCGAGGGCTTCTGAAGTACAGCCCTTGAGCTGTGCTTCAGTCCTTGGCCGACGTGAACGTTGAACTCCCTTGCAGCCATCACCCCCAACCAGGCCAAGTTTAACACCACGACGTCCTGTTTGTCGCAATAGTGACTAAGACAGGTTTTCCGGCCTCAGAGTAGAGCGAGCGCTCGCTGCGGCTCGGTCGGACAGGAAGGCGGTGTGTGTGTGTGTGTGTGTGTGTGTGTGTGTGTGTGTGTGTGTGCGTGAGTGAGCGAGCTCCGTCAGCAGCGTTGGAGAGAGCGTCATCTCTGCCGACGCTGAGGGATTGATGCTTTCCTATGGGGAGGCGCTGAGGCGGCTGCGTCAAAATAAGAGCGCGGCGACGGCCAGGCGAACTGACTTTTACTTTTCAGCTCCGAGGGGAAGCGGGGCGACGCGGACGCGCGCCGCTGGTGGCGGCGGGCGGGCGTGCCCGGCCAGGCGGGGGGGGGGGACGCCGCATTGTGTGCTCACACACAGGCCTGCCACACCAGGTGGGGCTAGAGATGGAAGCATGATTCAATTCACAGAGTTTAATGTTGAAACCCTCTTTGTTAGGAACCCGGGTAGGTCACTGGAACTCAGTAAATGAGAAAAGGTCAATAGGAATAACATTAGTGTAACATTAGAACATTAGAATAACATTAGCATTTAACATTAGAAGTAGTAAAAACTTTCTTTCAGACATTTTGTATGATCTTATAGGTGAGTCAAACGCTCCAACTGCACACAAACTGGGGGTTAATGACTTTAGTGGAGGACGACATCATCACCCACTGCTCGATTTCATGTGAAGGTTTGCTGTTGTCCATCCATCCATTAACTCTAAGCCAGTATCACGATAGACAAAGCACCACACCACTGAAATGCTCATCGAAAGGTGTGACACAATCTCACGACTGTCCCTGACACATTCAGGCCTAATTCAATTCTTCCCTGCGGTGCTTACTTCTCTTTTCACTGACAACCTGAAAACCTCTTAAACCAACTGACCAGCCCGATAATCCTAAAACCAACTCATAATGGTGACACACGACGACGGCCGGTGAACTCCCGTTACATATCCCCTCCCAGACACCTTCGTCTGGCCGTCTGGCGGTTGCATTGTGCCGAGCGTATTGAGCTTGGATGTGACCTTCGTGCTGACCGACAACGCCATTACATCATCCCCCCCCGTGTTGCCGGGGCCGGCCTATTCATTGCAGGTTGTGATGTGGATACACCCTGCATAGCAGTTCTAAACACGTTGGCCCTTCTTATCCAACCCTGTGCTGCTGTACACAGCAGAAGAATGGTGAGGTGGGTGTGGAGGCACCACTGGTGGGGAACACAACGTCGCAGGGCAGAGTCAGAGAACTGCTGGTTTCCCATTTGATAAAACATCCAGAAAAAAAAAAGAAGTTTACTGAGCTAAGGATAAAATATAACAGTAAGAGATAAATGTTAAGATCAGCCATGTAAAAAACATCTTCCGCAAATCAGGATTAGCACAGTCTCTTTGAAAAGGTGATGCAGAATATCATACCAAAGTCTCATTGCAATTCAGTACACAAATGTACAAACACGGCGCCTCCATTTGCTACAGTAACACCCTGGCAACTCGGGTTATGCTAACTGATAACAGCGATGGCAACATCACTCTCTGAGCGATGCCTATGGAGCTATGTAAATCTGGAGTCTGGACTGAACTTCAGACTGTCATATGTTTATTTGCCTCACACTACTTTGCACCCTGCAATCATCTCGTATTGCTGGCAGAGAAGTGTTTATGTATGGCACTGGGGGTGCAAACCTAAACCATATTGTGCACCCCCACCCCTCGTGTGTGTGTGTGTGTGTGTGTGTGTGTGTGTGTGTGTGTGTGTGTGTGTGTGTGTGTGTGTGTGCGCCGATAATGGCTTTGGAGTTGGAATACAAATGTGACCACAGCTGTCCAACACTTCACATCTTTACTGGGATTGCAGTAGAAAAGACCTGCATGATCACAAGCACGTCCCAAACCACATGGTGTTGTTGACTCACACTGCCTTTATGGTTTTTGTTGAATAATGGATCGTCAGTAGGAGATGAAGTGGGAGATGTGGGACAATGAGGTTATGTGAACATCATAACCTTTCTGTCAATCTTTCTGTTACATAATGGGGTATTTAAGACACATCCAAGCAGCATTGTGTCACACGGCACCCGCGTGCTTGCGACGAACAACTTGAATCACAATGACAAGCGACTGCTCATCATGCGGAGACCGCCAGCCTTCACGGTGAGGCTGAACTCACCGTCACACCGGACATCACCAGCCCACCGCACCAGTCAATTCCATTTCCTCCGCATAAATGCACGGACCGATTAAGATTTATGAACAAATAAAGTCAGGCCTTCGAAATGAGGAAGTCACCGTCAGCACCTCCTACACACACACACTAGCCTCCCATTCAGCCTCATACAGCAGTGTTGAATAGGACAAGAGAGAGCGGGGCCCCCCAACAGAAGACACAGCCCTCCGGCACAGAAATCATTAGCATGCAGCTTACTACATACCACAAGCACCCCGGGCTTCAAGTGTGTTTAAACACGCACATGCGCGCATGCGCCTACTCCAGTGTATCCAGTAACCATACTTTGGCGAGTGCGTCATTAATTCCCTTGGAGTTCCCTGTTTCATCAGGGACTAATGTTTTTCCTGTTGTCACTAGTAACCACTTAAATGGGCCCATCAACAAGCTGTGTTGTTGACTCGTCATTTCTACCAGAAACAGAGGCCACAGCGGTGGCTCATAAAAGAGAAAAAGAAAAGCAAAAAGGGTGCGGGGAATAACCTGCACTTCTAAAGCAACATGTTTAAAAAGGTCTAGGTCTGTGCAGAGAAGGCATGGCTGGGGGGAGCTCTGGGACTCACTGATGAGAGAGTAGGTCTTACCAGAGCTGAGCGAGCATCTTGGTGCTCTCCTTACCCATATTCATCACATATTAGCTTTAGGTTGATCCACTGGATATTTATAGAATCCCCTCTTATGCAATCAAAAAGACCTAGTCACAGTCAGCTACTGTGAGTCAGAGAGAGCGAGGTAGAGGGAGAGAGAGCTAGAGTGACAGAGAGAGAACACAACAAAGGCTTTGCCAGATATAAAAGGAAGAATCTGGCTGATGACAGTTCTGATCCGAGTTCTGAGTTATGAATGTCGATCGTCGGCGTCTAGAAGAACAAAGCGGCCGTTAAATGAAAGCTAGGACTTCCCCTGTTACTGAGAGAGCAGGGCGGTTGTCGTCAGGGCTGGCTGATGGACGGCCTGGTCAGGGGGATGGGATGGAGAAGAGGGGCTACCTGACAGCAGGTCAAAGGCAGGAGCCAGCGGGCAGATTGTTAGGATTATAGGGTAGAGTCCCTGAGCCTCAGTGTGAAGGCACCACCACCAGGGACACTTCCATCCAGCAGGAGACCAGCCCCACAGTGGCATCCATTCTGCCACAGATTTTTTCCCTCCCTGTGCGGCACTCACAAGGATAGCAAACCGAGCCCCAAAGTGCAGCAACAGAGAAAACGTTTCCTCGTCGTCTACAATCTGTAAAATAAGCGAGTATCCTGCCCATTCTCACACACGCTCCTGACCCGCGTGGGAAGAAAGACATTTGGGCTTAATTGTGATAGATTGACCATTGTGCAACCATTTCTGCTACAAATGTGCCCCATTTCCTACAGTATGTAGGAAGCCATTCCACAGTAGCAGGGAAAGTTTACCTTCACTTTGAGCTGTTTGGAGCCCCTTATACACGCAGCCCTTTCGGCTGCGAGGGACCTGACTGAAAACATGGAACCGCCCAGACATGGCTGAAATTTGGCAAACGTGGTCGGAAGGTCAATTTTTCACAGTGGAATGTTTGCAGGGGTCACGTGATTTGATGACTCATTAAAGCTTAGCTCAGCATTGTGTTCCATTTTGCGCTTCGGTTTGGTTTAGTTGACACTCTGGCCTTGGCACAAAATGGCCCGCTGTTTGCAGAGTGTCACGGTTTTCAACACATCGACGATTTGTTGCGCGATTAGAAGACAAATTCATTTCTTATTCGGGTCCTTATAGTGCAGAGAAATAATAAAACGTCTGGGTGTGTGTGTGTGTGTGTGTGCGCCATGTCTAAAATTACACTCCTGATTCAAACGAAACAGGAAAGATCACAAGTTGACACGTTTCACAATGCGCAGTGAAAACAGTCCATGAATTAAACGAATTCATGCAGCGACGGTGGCAGAGGGTCGTCCCCGCGGCCACAGCCACCTCCCAGCGAGGTCGATTCATAATCAGCGTAGCGGCGCCCGATTTCACACCGCGACGTGTGTCTGGCTGCCGACAACACAAGAATCCCCATATGGCACTGGTTTACTGCTTCTATTTCAGTACGGCAGACGTAAATCCTCCACGTTCGCCGTTAGCTTCCTCCAGAGGACACTGGCTCACATAATAGGCACGAAACAACGCTCCTAATCTCACACCGAATGACTCAAATAACACTAAATACATGAAGATCCATGAAGTCTCGAGCACTGTTGCGTGGGTTCTCTGCAGAGGTCAAAGGGGCGCAGCGGACACTGGCCCAGGTGTCACAGGGTGCTCAAGCAGGGCAATGACCTCCGGAGGATCGGCTAGGGGGCACATTCATACCAGCAGGGAGAGAACGGTAGCTGTGGGATGACAAGCATGTACATGAAAACACAGCCGCGTCTCCACAGTAGGAAGCCGGCCAGCCGTAGATGATGTCGTGACTCCATGATTCCGTGTAGGCTTACCGACCGCCCGCTAGGCCTCTGAGGCCACAACCTGGGATTGCTATTGAAACATTGTTTTTTCAGGCATAAGCCTTTACGCATGCCTGTTACACATGCCCTCACAAAGCCAGCCACAGGTCTGGGTTCACGGTGTTAATGGCAATGTGTCAAGCATTGTTAATTAGTCTGCTGCTCCGTGATGGCATTATCGTCTTAATAGTAAGCAGCTTCTGATTTTACGGCTTCCGACAAGCAAGCCCAGCGAGTGCAACACATTGCAGTTTTGCTTGGATTTTCAAACGTGGCGGTATTCCAAAAACAATGATGAAACACACGCACATGCCTGAAACAATCTCTTGTTTTGACTTCTGACTGCGTAAGCTCTCCTGTTGTGTCACCGGTTAACAATCATGTTGCAGCAACACCGTGCAATGTCATTGATCTGTTCCACATGTTATTGGTCACCCATCCACAGCAGAGATAGGGCGGGCCAAGTCCAAGATGGATCTTCTGCCCCACATCTGTTCTCTTGTTCTCTCCCTCCCTCCCTCTCATATGTTCCATGACTTCTGTGACTTGTGGGCTACTTAAATTTCAACCGTAACAACGTCAATATTACTTCTGAGCTCCTAGCAAACAAAGGCTGAAGCCGGCCAGGTAGTCAGAGGCAGGAGAGGGAAATGTGCTGCAGGACACCTTGGCCCGTGTTATGCAATCAAAGAATAGTTTGAACATGTTGTGCTGCTGGCATCGTAGAGGATTGTATTCCTCAACAGTCTGGGTGTTGTGAGCCATGCAGCCGCAGCTGATTGCCAATATATGCTTTTAACCAAAAGAGGTATCCTGGCTATTTTAGTCTGCACCGCAAAAGCCAATGAAGCAATTCCTAAAAGGGCCAAATGTTGATGAAACATCCAGATCAAACAGCATTTAAGAGCATACCTAAATCATCTGTTTAGAAAACCTCTGCTTGTTTGCTACAGGGAAATATTATTGAATTCAAATAACGAGAAGTGTTGAAATGGAGCTCAGTTCTCCAATAAATCCATTGGGCGTTGATGTAACGTTACTAGGCCTAAATCAAACATAGATTGTGCACGTGTATAAATAAAACCAGGGAACTACAACAACGATAAACAAGACAGTGTCGTTACATGCAATGATTAGATTAACGAGAGACATATTCAATGCATGCAAAGTAATACAAGCCAAGCGGTCAGTGTGTTAAATTCTTACATAGCCTCTGTACCCGACATGGTATCATTTCAGACTGGGCCATTCAATCCCATTTTACTTTAAACAAGTAATAGCAAATGTTGCTGTCAGTGTATCTTTACATTTTGCATGCAAGAACAAAAGCTGCCACTTCGATATCATGCTTTTCAAAATATTACAAGATAAGGCTATAGTACACACTGTATCTATTATAGCCATGTTTGAAAATGTACGTTATCTTCATTGATTTTGAAATAATGAAGGATACGTTGGGCTTTTAAGTTTAAATGAGCTTTCTGTACATTGAGGATTTGGCACATTTGACACACGGAACTAAATATTTGGATCCATTCTGTCGGAGTTGCAGCCCTGTGTTCGTGTTTGCAGGGAAGATACAGGCAGCAGAGATAAGCTCTTTTGCATGGAAAAATGACAGAGCCGGGGAGCTTATCCTACACATGCACACCAGGAAGCCAAAGACGAAACCGCGCACATCTTTCAACGCGTGGAATCACACAAGAAAACACACTTTGCACAAATTTGACCAGCGTTTAATGAGCAAATCCCCAATTCAAATGTCCCTTGAGAGACGCTAAGATCACACCGTCGTATTTGCATTAGAAAGCGCTGCAGCCCTTATGACAGGAGCGGTCACGTTAGATGTGTCTGTAAACAGCTGTAGCCCTGTTCACAAGCCGACAGGCGGGTGGGACAGGCACAGTGTGTGTGTGTGTGTGTGGACTCACCGAATGGTTGACTCCCCACATCACCACACTGAGCAGAGGGTCGCTGGCACGAAAGAGCTTCACTTTTTGGGCGACGAAGTGTTTCTTCTTTGTCTTCGTTTTACTCGCGATGGACGCGACAATCGCACTCGCCGAAGCCATCTTTCAGAGCAGTGAGAGGTGTGATGATCGAGCCCGTGCGCTATAAATATTGCTGCTTGTCTTCTCTCTTTCAACCGGGAATGATCACCAGCTCTCCCGTCTCACCGAAGAGAGCCACTATTCATTTAGCCAGCTCGCTATTCCGAGCGTCCTGATTTGTTTTAATCTGACCCCTTACTCACTGGTGCTATGTCCCCCCTGTGTCCTGACACACTACAAATACACACTACTTCGGCTGATACTGCCCTTCTAGGTTCGCTGAACAGCTGGCGACTTCCCCTCCGGCCCACATCACAAGTCACCGCTTCCTTCCTCCACTCGTCTCCGGCTTCTCTGCAGCCGTGCGAGGCGAGCAACGTTAGCCCAGGGCGGATAGCCACACGGCTAATCACCGAGAGATGCTGAATACCCCCTGATGATATTTATCACACCGAAACCCCCACCGCAGGAAGTCACGATTACAACGCAGACAACAATGCATGTATCCTTGCTAGCTGACCTTCGATAGCAGGCGAGCTAGCCCGTGAGATGGAGACGCGGCGTGCCCTCCACGGAGCGCTCCTCGCGGCTGGAGCAGGCTCGGCTCAGCGGCTAGCTAAGCTAACTGCTAGCCGCTACAACTAGCCAAAACGTTTAAGGCGCTCCTCGCGTCGCGTTATTTGATGTCGGTCCAAGGTCTATTGCTCTGGTTGTGTCTGGCCCTGCCTCGTCGCTATCAAAACGTTAGGAGACATTATCTGCTAACAGCTCTATCCGCAGCGGCTCAAGCCCAAGCCCTCTTGCGTGTGTGTTGGCTGTCAACTGACAGCTCGACGGAGGGGAGGTGACAGCCTGCGTCCCCAAGACATATTGGGTTAGAGATATCCAAAAAGAAACAAAGGGAGTTTATGAGGGAAAATGTGCCCGTTCAAATCTGAGG
>JAOPUI010000098.1:9193636-9204778 GCA_027123135.1 Urophycis floridana | reverse complement strand
ACACACACACACACACACACACACACACACACACACACACACACACACACACACACACACACATACACACACACCACCACACCCTCACATAGCCATCCTGCTGCGTACCCCATTATACACACACACACACACACACACACACACACATTACACACACACACATTACACACTCCCTCATTCCTCTGAGCAGTCTGTACCAGTCAGGGCATAGAAATAGTTTAGTAATTTCCTCTTCCTATGCGTTGAGAAGTGTGGGCCACAGCTGCTGATGTGATGTGTAGGAGGTCCAGTATCACACAGCCCTGTGATCAGCGCTCAGTGAGATGACCTCAGACCAGCACCCTCTGTGGCAGACCACGGCGTCTCAGCGCAGAGTGAACAGCATGTTGACCTCCGACCTCCTCAGCCGAGTCGCCCCAGTGTTTCCCCCCCACAGCGCTGCAGCGTGGAGGGCAGTGACCGGGGGGAGGTGGGGGTTCACTGGAAGCTGCTCTGGGTGTGACAGAGATGGGCATCGTGAGTAACCAGTGAACTCCTCATCATCCACCCCTGAACCTGCAGGGTTCTCTCTCAGCATCAGGGCTGGGGGGCAGCTGGGGGGCAGCTGTGTCAGCCTGGGACCTGTGGGTTCCAGGGGCGCGTTCTCAGCAGGCACGGACCACAATGCACCGGGCTGCTTTTGGTAAAACCGACAACCAATGAGATTGACGGATGAAGGATGAATCGGCGTCCATGTTTCTGAAAATGCCTCACCTGTGCTCCCATTGGGCGCTCCTCTGTACGTCATCCTGTTGAACCCGCCCCATCTAGACAGGCGGCTACACAGTATTCTGTACATGTAACCCAACTCTAACCCTGACCCTGATGTAGTAGTATACATATGTATATATGTACATGTATATGTATGTAAAACCATCGTTCACAATGTCACCTGGTTTACGTGGGCCTGAGGCTAACACAAACATTTATTCTAAAGCTAGCGTAGCATGTGCTGCTAGCTCACAGAAAGTTTGTTATTTCCAACTCTTCAGTTGTAGTTTGTTTGCCTGACTGTTTGTACTTTATAGGTTTATATTATCGTTACTATTCTGTTACGAGGCTGTAAATCGCCCAGGAATAAACTCACTCCCACTCGCTGTTTCATCTCCACAACGACTCCCCCTCACATCGTTTAGTGCAGAGCTAATTCCAGTATGATGGCAAAAAGGGAAATGAATAAGAGAAATGTTCCACATGGCATAAGACAGGGGTTGAGTTGGTTTGTATGCAACAGGATTAATGACTCAAAGCAACTCGTAGCCAACTGTAAGCGACAACTCCTTGTTTCACTTCTGCTGGGAAGGATTCATGCCCTGCAGATTTACACAACAGCCGCAATTTGCTAAATTGCATAATGGCACACAATGGTGTCATGTTGTACAGCCCAACCGACAGAATCCTGCTGTCATCAGATTCCTGCACTCCCATGATGCACCTGGGTGCCTGGGATGGGCCAATAGAAGAGGCCGGCCGTACGGACCAGAGCAGGGGACTCGGGTCCCGCTGCCAAGCGTGTTGGCCAGCGTCCGGCTGAGTGAAGACGCTGCGGAGATGATTCTGCTCACTACATTAAACATGAGTGTCAATGGGAATGTGTGTCTGCATTCAGCTGGGTGGTCATGTGATGCCCCCACTCTTTGGTTACTGTCTCAAAGCAGGCTCCCTGCTGTCCTGGTGAGCGTGTGTTTCTGCACACCTCTCTCTGCAGCTCCGTCTCAACCGTTGCTTCAAACCCTTTAGTTGGTACAGCTGGCAGGCAGGCCATGCGCACTCCGCTGCAGACTCGCTTCCTTTGAGCAGTGACTGCGCCCTCGGAGCAATGGAGGCGGAACCGACAACCACAGCTTCCCCGGGGGAAGTGCGCGGAACGATAGGCGATGAGAACGGCGTGTGGGAATGAGAACGTACTCATGATCCTGCAGGAACACATGTGTGCGGCCTCTCCTGGATCATTAACCCTGTGCATGTGAGTCTCATCCTGACCTTTTGGTCTCAAACTCCCAGCCAGTTCTCTGCCGAAGGGAAATCTCAAATTGCCAATCGCTCTGAACCAACAGTTTCTACTCCATCTGTCGCTCAAATCTCCAGGAACTTGTGGCCGTTGTACACGAGGAAGTGGAGAAAACAGAAGAGTCATATCTTAGCAGAGTCCAGCGCTTCTCTGCCTGCCTGTATCATAGCCTTATATTCCCCATGTGTCAGTTTGAGCCGCCGCTGCAAGCTATTTCAGAATCAATCCATTTGAGACATCACAACTGTCAACCTACCAAATAATTTAGCTACCTGGATAGGTCAACCTACCTGTTTACCCCGCTACAACCCCCTTGGTCGTAGGTTGATCTATCCGTCATACGTTGGTCGCTTGTGATGTCACAAATGGGTGGATTGGCCCAGTCGTAGTCCTGCTGTGACTCCCAGAAAGGGCTTTTCCTCAGACCCCCTGCTCTTCCCTCTGGTTTGCTCTGATGAATGGGGGTCGCCCCTCGACAGCCGACTTGAGGCCTGGGTGCCCCCCTCGTGGCCTCAGCGGAAGCCCCCCCGCACACGTCCCGGGTCCTGTTCTCTCTTGGGGAGGAGGAAGAGGAGGCTGCTTGGGGCCTTCATCAACATGACCAGCTGCTGTCACAGCGCTGCAGAAAACACAAGGATTTGCTCCACTTGTTTCCCTTCACTGCTGGTCCTCAGTATTCTGTTCTCTCCTGTGGTCCTCCCCCTCCTCACCCCCTCCTCCCCCTCTATGCCTCAGCACCGTGCTATCAGCATCAATTCTTTGGGGCGAGAGACGGGGAGAGCTTGGCTGCTGAGAGCTGGACTCTGTGATGGTTTTAATTTAGCCAAACCTTTTAGCCCCGACACACTCCCCCGCCAGCCTCCCAGAGAGGGGGAGGCTGCCTCCCCCACGGCCCCGCCCACACCACTGTGTGGGCGTGTCCCGGGCCGCAGACACGCCCCTGAACTTTGGTCTTCAGACAATACTGCAGTTCTTCTCGTGCTGCGAATATGAAATGAAATTCCCGCTGTGAGCTTCGGGCTCCTGAACAACTGCCTCGTCCAGGCCGCGGGTTTGATTCCGATCAGCGCTGCTCTCATGTTGTTCCCCCTTCTGCCGCGTCCACAGACACACAATGGAGCCTCCCTGTGTGGGCGGGCTGTGTTGTGTTTGGTGTGTGTGTGTGTGTGTGTTGTGTGTGTGTGTGTGTGTGTGTGTGTGTGTGTGTGTGTGTATCAATATAACGCCAGTAGAGTGGGGTGAAATCCCAGAGAAACGCCCCTCTGTCGACCACCATCCCAGTCCTCCGTCCACTGCTGAACACCTACATTAGAAGTACCCCTGCAATGACAACTCAATGGATCGCTATATGCCTTTAGATTATAATTAAAATAAATATATATATATGATAACGAAAAGCGCACATCGGAAAAAGCATTCCCGTTTGTGTCAACCATCAGTAAGGCTGTAGTCTGGCTGTAAAACAATAGGCACAGACACAAACCCTCTTCCTGCGGCCCTTCATCTAGCCCTCAGTGCACCTGCAGTCGAAACGTCAAATAACGTCTTAATCTCAACAGCGACGAGCTAAGGATCTTGAGGTCTCGTTAGCCAGCGTGTTAGCACCATCACTCACTCAGAGGTCCACCGGGTCCGAGGACCTGGTCTTTGGAGGCGGGGGGGGTGCCGCTCTGTCGCTCGAAGTTACCAGGGTTGGAGAAATAATCCCTGAGCCTCGGGAGCTCTCTTCCGGCTTCCAGCATCTCGGTGTGGAGCTCCAGGGCCGTCAGGATGTACTGCTCCCGTAGTAGCTGTGCAGCCACGGCATCAATGGACACCCGAGTGTCCGCCGTGCCGCCTGTCATCGCCGCGGTGGCCGACGCGGAGGTCCCCTCGGACCCGGGGCTCGTTCGGCTGCCGGACAGCAGCGGGGTCGGAGGCTCGGGGTCTACAGGTGTGGAACCCGGGTGGCCTGGAGGCCCTGGCGCACCTCCGCCCGGACGTCTCTCTGTGTCCACGGCTTCCTCGGGTCGCCGTTCGGGCTCGTCCTCCGAGTCGCTGAGATTAAACGGGTTGACGCTACCCGCCGCCATTATTGCACTATCGAGGTGTGTTTTTTTTGCAACCCTCCAGTCTGGCTAATAATCAGACTCCTTCCTGACTATGCGGAGTAGCTAGCAAGGGTAGCTAGCGTTGACAGGAGAGAGACGGGCACTGAATGGTCAAGGTTTAGAGACGTCATCTCAAAGCCCGCCTCCTAACGACAATACCGGTGTTTGATTGGATGGTGAAGAGACGGAAAGAAAACAGGGAAGGTCATATTCCACATCTGATAGTGGTGCACAATACACGCCTTTTTGAATTGCAATTGTTTTATGTATATGTACATACAGTTCACAATCAATCACATCAATCATTTACATAAATGACATCATTTAGATTTTTTTCATCAATGGTGCTTGTGTGCTTGGCTCTTCGAACTACATTACCCAGTGTACACTGGTGTAAAAAGTAGTCTGACGTCATGCAGTGACACTCACAACAAGGAAGTGGACACTTCAGTGTCCGACTTTGTTGCTCTAATCTTCTTAGAACAGGGCACGACAGGTTTTTGTTAAAGTACCTAGGTAGGTGCGTTTTACTATTTTTGGATGTCACAGAGCAGAGCGGATTTGATTTGATAATTTATCAAACTAGAATCATCCTGAGATGGAGCCACTATCAGGGTTTGTGTTGGAACAGAATTCCTACATCGCCACTTCATTCATTCGGGATGAGATAACACCATTAAGAGAGTTATCCATCTAAGACGGATTTGGTTAAAGGTAAGGAAGCGACATAGAAACACGAATAGCATAGTGTATATAAATTACGTAATGAAAATAGATTCAAAATGTTTAAGCTCTTGATAAGCTCAGATTTATTGTGACGTCTGCCACACCTGTTGACTTTCAGGTGAGGACAACGAGCAATGTGTCGTTATAATGAAGGGTTATGTAGTATAAGGTTAAACCATTCAGTTTGATCATATATATTTATAGGGATATTGATAAAAGGTAATAAAAATAAAAGTTTTATGTAGAAAAAGTACAAAAATAAATCCTTTGTTTTTGTTTGGCCAGACGGTCACTTTAGCCAATCAGGGCAAAGGGGATTACACTCACAATGCACGGTGTATCCTCTTCTGTTGCTTATCAATTTAAATTCCATGACTCTCCTCGGTCATTAAATAAACCATTGCCAATGTCTGTTCTTTCCTTCCACCATCACTACCCTCCACCCTGCCCCATCGTCCCTGGCAGCGGCTGCTCCTGACCACCTCAACATCACCGTCCATCACCATGCGTGTGGTCACCTTCTTCCTGGTGGGGCTGGCGGTCCATGTGGTCTTTTTCCTGTCCATCTTTGACATCTATTTCACCTCTCCGCTGGTGCACGGTATGACGCCCCAGACGGTCTCGCTGGCGCCCCCTGCCTCCAGACTGGTGCTAGTGGTGGCCGATGGTCTCAGGGCGGACAGCCTCTTCACTCTGCTCCCCAATGGCTCATCCAGAGCGCCCTACCTGAGGTGAGGATCCGCCCCGCCCACCCCCACCTAAGAGATGTGGATGAAGTCCAACAACTGAGTCCAGGGTTGTTTTAGAGCCAATGGTGTCCAAAGTCATTGGCCTGCTGTCAAAAGACAGCCATTAGGGAAACATACTGTCCAGTTCCACTTAGATAAGATGAAAAGATAAGATACAATGTTCTTTATGAATCCCAGATGGGTCGTTTGCATTTAAGATTCAGCACTGAACAAATTGATGTTATCTATTTAGATTATTATATGATAGTTCCTTTTGCATTACAGAATACATACCCTAGTTTTGGGACATAAAACTATTCATAAAGTGGATATATACAAAAATGTATTTTTCTTTAAAGTGTGTGTGTGTGTGTGTACGTTTACTCAACTGTGTTTGTGTAAATGTGTGCTAAAATGCTAAAATATACAGTATGAGTGTAGTACCGCTAGCATGTGTATAAATAGTATATATGCTACATATGTCTGTTGCTGTTGCTGTGCTCTGTCATATCCTTCTCTCCCCCGTGTGTCTGCATCAGAAGTGTGATGGAGGGGAGGGGAACCTGGGGCGTGTCACACACACACGTGCCCACCGAGTCTCGCCCGGGACACGTGGCTCTCATCGCTGGCTTCTATGAGGACGTCAGCGCCGTGGCTAAAGGTGGGCGCTAACGTAAGGCCCAGTCTGTGAGGCTGGTAATGAGAGCGTGGATTAGCCTTGTAGGTGTGCAACATGTACATACAGTATACAATGTATTATACTGTCATCATATTGTGTGTGTAGGTGTGTATGTTTCTATGTCTGATGAGAAGATTAAATTAGATTGCAAAACTTCATCGTCCATCAAAAGTCATCTTTGTTGGCCATAAAGACATAACAACATACAACAATTCACATCAACCATAGGCCAAAGTGCCATTGATAATGGCGATATGGAGAGAATTGTTAGTTGTTTTTTTGTTAGTTCTTTGTTCGGGATTCTAATTGCAATGAGAATAAGGGAGATCTTGAAAGTACACCCCTCTGTGAAAAGTCTGTTAACTTAAGAAGCTAAGCTGGGAGCTAAGATGCTGTAACATATACTGGGAACTGAACTACAATGTGATAATTGGTGAAACACTGCTTCTCTGCTGCACTGCTGCTATCGGCAGATTCCTTGCTCCGCCATTGCTGTAAAATAATTGGCCTGATGTAGTGAACCAAAATGACGCAGCCCTCTCTCTCTAGGGCTCTGCCGTGGTATAACTGATGCAACCCTCCCTCTCTAGGGCTCTGCTGTGGTATAACAGATTGTGTGTTTCTAGGCTGGAAGGAGAATCCTGTGGAATTTGACTCAGTCTTCAATGAGAGCAGACACACCTGGAGCTGGGGCAGCCCAGACATCCTGCCCATGTTTGCCAAAGGTACACTTGCATTGATGCAACCATTGATGCAACCACCGTATTCCATTGTCTTCTTTCATGAGCGCACACACTTACACAGTATCATTAAATATATTAATAAATAGATGATCTCAGGGGATCAATATATTGAGATCAGTAAAAGAGAAGCTGCATACAATCCCCGCCAGTTTTAGTTGTTTCAGCGCGTTCATCTCTCCACCCCCTTAACACGACGGGGCTATTCATAACCGTTTCCTGCTTCCTCCCTGGCTGTCCTGCTGACTGCGCTCTGGGCTCCTTCTACCCACTGCTCTCTCCCGGACTCGGCAGGTGCCAGTGGAGATCATGTGTACACCCACACCTACCCTGCCACGGAGGAGGACTTTGCCTCCACCGATGCCTCCAGACTAGACACCTGGGTGTTCACGCAAGTCAAGGTACCCGCCATGTCCCTGTGTTGGAGATAGACAATAAAACTGTATCAACTCACCCCAGGGGAGCAAACTTGGGTGTGAGACAGAGATGAGAGACAAAATGGTGCCAAAATAAAGATAGACAGAATACAGAAAGACATATAGTAGGATGGTGCAGTGATTTTGACAATTATATGTATTTGTCAAAAGTCAAATGAACTTTAACGCTTTCTCGTCCTCTCCGTCAGGCGTTTTTCCAGTCGGCCCGGTCCAACTCCAGCCTGAAGGAAATGCTGCAGGAGGACCAGAATGTCTTCTTCCTGCACCTGCTGGGCATCGACACCAACGGCCACGCCCACAGGCCCCTGTCACGGTGAGCGGGAGACCCCGGGGAATGCAGCCCAAGATCTGCTTGAGAAGCAGTTGTGTTTTTGTCAGGGGAGTTTTCCTCTGTATGTTTGTAGGTCGTACGGTTCAGAGTGGGACTTTGATTGATTTCCAATACAAGTGCAACGATAAATACAAACAAATCACAAAACTGTACAGTCATTGAATATGAGTATTAAATAAAAATGATCAAATAGCACATTTAATTACACATATTTGTATTTTAATGGAGAACAATAAACAAAGTCCATGACTTTGTTTAGTCCATGTCATACTGGCACGATATGTCTAGACGCTCAATCTTTTGCACACAAATCTCACATCGCTCTCGCTTGATCCTGACTCAGTGGATGTTGGTGTTGTTTTGTGTGGTGGTCTTGGCTCGCCGGGGCCAGGGAGTACCAGGAGAACATCAGGCTGGTGGACTCTGGCGTAGCAGAGCTGGTCTCGGTCATTGAGGACTTCTACCATCACGACGGCAGGACTGCTTACGTGTTCACCTCGGATCACGGCATGACCAACTGGGGTGAGAAGGACCCTGCACATCCACGGTGTCAATTGTAGTTCACCAATAGAACATATATTCACTGCGGCCTACTGGTTAGGGCTTCGGACTTGTAACCGGAGGGTCGCCGGTTCAAACCATGACCAGTACGAACGGCTGAAGTGCCCTTGAGCAAGGCACCTAACCCCTCACTGCTCCCCGAGCACCACTGTTGCTGGCAGCTCACTGCCTTGGGTTTAGTGTGTGCTTCACCTCACTGTGTGCCTCACCATCACTGTGTTCTGAGTGTGTCACTAATTCACCATTGGGTTAAATGCAGAGACCAAATTTCCCTCACGGGATCAAAAGAGTATTTCTTCTTCTTTATTGACAGTTATCATAATATTGTTCTGATTTAATTAGCATGGGATAGATATCTAACAAATGTCATGGTCATGGTCTTTCTGAATTGCATGGACAATCTTGGTGTGTTGTAGTTATGAATGCCGTGCAACTTGGCACGTTTTGTGTGTGTGCGTTCTAGGTTCCCACGGTGCTGGCCACCCCTCCGAGACCCTTACTCCTCTAGTGGTGTGGGGGGCCGGCATCCAGGAGGCTCAGAGCCCCTCTGAGCCTCAGCAGTACGCTGATGGATACCAGCAAGGTGCCAGCCCAGCACTTTAAACCTCTGTTTAAACCTCCGCACTGTATGGCATCATTGTATGGACCGTCTAAATAAAATGTATGTTTTATGTTATTACGTTATTAACTGTTGAATACATCTGGATCTATGTTTGGTTTTTCGTTATTCCCAAAGATTGGAAACTCGAGAAGTTCCTCAGGGTGGATGTCAATCAGGTGAGCTGCCTCTCTCTGGCACTTTTTGATGATGTCACATCCAACAAACAATTGTCCATACTGCATTGCTGACTGATCAAGCTGTTGTTCTGTCCTGTGTTGCAGGCAGACATCGCCCCCCTCATGGCGTCCCTGATCGGAGTGCCGTTTCCCCTCAACTCTGTGGTTAGTCCAAAGTCACAAAATGTCAAATAGTTTTGTGTGTCGGGTTGCACTGCCTATTACCTAAACTTATGACCATCCCCTGGATTTCTGTTGAGGGCAGCATTTACAGTATAAAATAAATGCATTACTGGGGGAAAAAAACCCGAAGGAAAAGTTTTTTTTTTTTATAACAAAAACATACACAGTCACAAATGCTTAAGAAAACCACAAAGAGCCATTATCCAAACCTAAACAGTTTTTTTCCCAACAAAATAAACAAAAGAGTCATGCTTTTTATTCTCAGAAAACACTGGCACCTTTCTAAAAGTGGCCTGCAGTGGCCTGCAGTGGCCATAAATGTAGGCCGTAAAATAGAAAACACAGAGCTGGACTTGGTGTGCGTTGGACAGATGAGTCCTTGACTAATGTGTTCGATGTTCCTCCAGGGTGTTTTGCCTTTGCAGTACCTCAAAAACAGCCTGCGATTCAAGGCGGAGAGCATGTACACCAATGCCATGCAGCTGCTGGAACAATTCAAGGTATTGCAGAATGAGTGCACACTGTATAAAACAGAACCCAACACGGCCAGTACAGTGGTGTGCATTTGCCGACGCCCCTCGCTAGGTAAAACACCAGCTATTGCATGCATCACTTCTGCGAGTTGGACCCGCTGATCAGGTGTCGACGTGACACACCCTCCTCCAGGGAATCGGATTGGGCCGTTTACAGGGGAGCTGGCCGCCCCGCCCCAGAATGTAAAGAACCTGAAAGCCTGCATTTCTTTTGATGGTGGGGTGAGGGAGATTGGTTCTCCTCATGTGTACAGAACACTGTCTACTGAATGACATGGCTATTAATACAACCATAAGTCATGCATAAGGGTGATGGAGGATAGATGAGCGGTGATAATTCATTTATTTAGTAATATGTAATGAATCGTGTTTTTTGAGAATGTGGTCAAATCTTGTGTTATTCCAGGTGAAAATGGCTCAAAAGAAGGAGACCACATTGTCTTTCCTCTTCACCCCATTTCAGTATGTACATTCTTCACTTACAGTAATCGGATTTTACATGTTTTTTTATGTAACAATGTAATCTAATAGTAGATCAAAATGTACAATGATATTTTGTTACACCCACCCCCAGACAGCTGACTGAGTCCCATCAAGTAGAGCTCATCAGACAGGTCAAAATACTGATTCAGCTGGAGAAATATGAGGACGCTGTGAGTGATGTTTTGAAGAAAATACGATGAAAAATTAATGAATGTTATGATGATATCATAAAAATAACATTTCCTCAGGCCTAGGCTTACAACTGTCATGTCAACGGAATATAATGAACGCTCTCCTCAGATCACGCTGTGCAAGTCTGTGATATCCCACGCTCTGGAGGGCCTTGTCTACTACCACACCTACGACAGGTTCTTCCTGGGCTGCAGTGTGGTGCTGGGATTTGTAGGCTGGACCTCATATGTAGTCCTTCTGATCCTCAAGACCCACGCTAGCCTCAGGAGGCCGCCAGGCCTCGCAAACCAGGTACACACAGACATGCATATGCACACACAAACGCACACACACACACAAACACACATTAAATTATGCTTCATATTTCATGCAGGTTATTTGCTTAATGTGTGTGTGTGCGTGTGTGTGTGTAGATTCCAAGCCAGACCCTAACGAGGCTGTGTGTGTGCGTCACCGTGGTGATTTCAGTATTCCTGCTGCTCCAAAAGAGTCCACTCACATATTACATCTACTGTCTGCTGCCCGTCCCTGTCTGGTACTCAGTCCTCAAAGAGTGAGCAGACACACACACACACACACACACACACACACACACACACACACACACACACACACACACACACACACACACA
>JAOPUI010000098.1:8971459-8982787 GCA_027123135.1 Urophycis floridana | reverse complement strand
TCAGGGTGTCGGTGATGTCAGGGTGTCAGTGATGTCAGGGTGTCGGTGATGTCAGGGTGTCAGTGATGTCAGTGATGTCAGTGATGTCAGCGTGTCGGTGATGTCAGGGTGTCAGTGATGTCAGTGATGTCAGGGTGTCGGTGATGTCAGGGTGTCAGTGATGTCAGGGTGTCGGTGATGTCAGGGTGTCAGTGATGTCAGTGATGACAGGGTGTCAGTGATGTCAGGGTGTCAGTGATGTCAGGGTGTCGGTGATGTCAGGGTGTCAGTGATGTCAGGGTGTCAGTGATAACAGGGTGTTGGTGATGTCAGGGTGATACACGTCATCACAACGACGGTAGTTAACGATGGGAACGTACATAATGAGGCCAACGCGGTCTGCAGATACAGTTTTTAATGTATCACAACAATGAGCAACAAACATACTTGATGAACTATTTCCAGAAGTTATTCAAATACCATCTACAATAAACGTCATTTCAACTATGACAACAGGTCTGTGACAAAATAAAAAAAAAGGTTTCAAAACCATGTTATTACCGTGATACGGTACAGTTGAGACCTCAAACAGTACAGTAACAAAAACTAATGCGACTACCCTCTATATATAAAACATCAATAACATTTTTGGTTTAGTTTATTTAAAGTTTTAGCCATAGGGGCTTCTTCTTATTAAAACCTCAGGGTGCATTTCCTATGTAACCCAGATGTTGAAGAGTACATATTGTGTAGGATAACATTGCGCCGTGAAAATCCCTTTGACATCCAGAAGAACTCCAATTTTCAACCTTTTGAAGGCTGTCCCCATAAACATGAAACAATCCATCCATTTTTTTTTTTTAAAGTTTGTTTTTTTGTTTTTTTCTCTTTTTGGCTGCTGTGCAGTTGCAATATCTATGTACAGTTATATTGTGGACCATCCTTTTTGTTGGTTTGTTAGCTTTTACCAGTCCTTGTGTGTGGGAAGCGTCCTGTCACATGATAGCATCTTAGCCCATGATGCTAGCCACGACAGTTCAGTCTTTTTGATGCTGAGCCACAGAGTGGGGAAAGGCAAAAAGCCATAGTTGTGAAAGCCTTTGGAATTAGGACAGTCGCTTATGTTTGTACAATGGCAGAATTGCACCTTGGTAGGCCAGGATGTCTCTTATGAAACACAATCGAAAAGTGTCTTCAGAATTAAAGTAAAATGTTAAAATACTAAAAATTTCAAATAAGAACATTTAAAAAGCTCACACAGAGAATAAAAAAAAATGATATTTTGTTTTAAACTTTGAACAAATAAAAAAAAAAAAAACACCTGTACAATAATAAAACATGGGAGGAAATGTTGATTTCATCGTTTGAAACAATAACTAAGCATGATTTGATTTAACCTGTCAAACAGTTGCATTACATGCTACTTGCTCATCTCAGAATAGGAAATACCAAAAGCAATACATTTTTGCATTTCTTCATATTAATAAATTTGTACCATGCACAGCCAACTACGAATATGTACAACAGCTTAGCTTCCTTTGTTCACAAGCCTTTTTCTTTCATACAAATAGCCTTCTGTTACTTTGGAATGAATCACATTGGTTTTAATTACCAAACTAGAAAGTGATTCGTAAAAAATTGAACACCCTTTGACAGCTTTCACATTCTTAGTTCCACAGCAAATTAAACAAAAAAAAATAGCAAAGCAAAGCAATTCATGGATCAGTATTTTTGACTGGATAATGATGAGAAAGTTTATGGCAAGCAAAAAAAAGAGAGAGAAAGAGAGAGAAAGAAAAGAAAATATATATATCCTACTAAAACACAGTAGCAGCAAATGTTGTAAGGTAATACTTTGAAATGCTGAAAATCACTAGAAGCGTAAAGAATCAGGACATTGAGCGTTTCTATCAGCAGAAGTGCCTGGAGATCTGGTGGGAGGGTCATGGCCTATGCACTAGATGCAGTGTACAGGTATAACACTGTTGTGTTGTTGAGTACTAGAAGCACACAAAAATGTTTCAAAATACAAAAACGAATGCTGTTGTCCCCCGTTGTAAAGCAGCATATTTGCAAACTTGGAGCAAATATTCATACCTTTTTTTTTTTTCTTTTTTTTTTTTAATCATGACCAACTTGTACCTTTACAGTTTCAAGTATACAGTACTACTTTCATGGATGTACCAATTGTTAAATAGGTCTATAGTTCGGTATCAATCCTGTAACAAATGGACCAATATGCTGCTGCAATAGACACAAATAATAATTAAAACCAAAAATACATACACACAAACAGGAAAAAAACCTATTAAATTAACAAATGTTCTACCCAAACAATAATTAAAAAAAAAGACAAAATAAGTGCACTATAGTCCAGACACAAGCAGGTACCTTAACAGTACAGCAATTCACAAATGAAACATGTTATATTCACATAATCCTCAAGAGTCTATCAAAACTAGAATTATTACCTCTTCAGAAAAGGGTGTGAGCAGAGGTAAGGTGAGAAGGTAAGAGTTGGCACAGATTAGTATACTCTACAAGAAAAAAAGTGGGGTGGGGCGGGGGGGAAATAGATACAGTTTGTTGTAATACAAACCGGCAAACACAGGGGCATCATACACATTTACGTCACCTTCTAAATTCCCTCAGTGGCAAAACCATACTGTCTTTGTAGGTCAAAAACTAAAAGGATATGCACATCGTCCATTGTAACAGTTATATTGTCTCTTGGTACTCTATACACATCAAGGAAATGCGTCAGATAAAGCTTGACATGTTTTGGTTATAAGCCAGGTGTACCCAGGCTTGTTGCTGCTTTAACAAATGAGAAATGTTATGTTCTGACCTGAGAATTTAAAGCTACTGAATTACACCTATCTAAACTAAGAGAGATTCTCTTTGAGGGTTCTGGATCGTCATCCCATACAGTACATGCTAGCATTTGGAAAACAATCCAGCTGAGGTGCAATTTGCTATCGTGAGAGTTTTTGGCTTGAAACAAGCACCCCCAAGGGAGCCTGTGGGATTTTTTTCCTACTCCATGTTTTTGTATACAATATAAGCTCAGTCAAGCATCTCCAACAGTTCTGTCCATAACAAAAATCAATCAATATCTTGCCAGCATATCAATATGGGAAAAACAATCCTGAGTCAATCATTTGGTACTGTAATTTTTTGGGTTAAGAGAAACTTTGGAACTGCAGTTTAAAAAGTCTTATTTTTTTCTATAAGCAAGGGATCCTTTTTTTCACTCCTACACACTGAACATATCCATTCTTATACTACTGAAGCTCGCGTCTAGGCCAGAGGTTGGCTTAGCCTTGACCTCCAACGCGTTATCTAAGTCATCCAGCTTCTGGCTTAGCTCATTGTCAGACTCGTCTGAACAACTCTCGGTGGGTAGTGAGGTTGGAACCCCTGAGGTGCTGCAGGAAGTTGAGGTAACCGTTGAAGGTGAGGAAAGGGGGGGAGGAGGAGAGGCAGACGGGGAGGAAGAGGAAGCAGCTTTCCGGGCTGTGGTGGCCTGGAACAGGACATTTGGCCAGGACTTCATGGACAAGCGAGAGAGATGAGGAAAGGTGTTATTAGAAGAAGCTGCAGACTGCGAGGTAGATGTGGTGTTAGGAGTAGGGGAGCAGACAGAGTGAGGTAATAATCTAGTATGCTCTTTGGCATTTCTCATTGCTTGTTTGATTGTTTTCTCTTTGTGCAAGCTCGACTGAAGGTGTTGGCCAAGTGCTTCGTTCCCATTAACAACCACGTTGCAGGCGACACAGGTGTACTTGCTCACTGCCTTTCGAAGCACCGTCTCTTGCGGGTCGGTAAAAGCATGTCCGAAGTAACAGAAGGACTTCTGGTGACGCACCACAGAATCTTCGTCAGCAAAAATCATCTGGCACTTCCTGCATATAAACTCATGCTTGACGGACGGTACTATAAAAGCATCTGGAAAATCTGTGGTACTTTTGGTATCTGTTTTCGGTTCTTCTTTTGTGCTTTCTGTTGAAGAGCCTTTGTTGGTGTCATCCTTAGTCTCCATTGCTTCTTTTGGTTTGAAGGAGCTGCTGGCTGCCGTGCTCTGCACACTCTGGGGTGTCTTCACAGGGGTTGGTTTCTGCTGCTTCTGCTGTTGCTGCTGCTTCTGGTGTTGCTCGATCTGCTTCTGCTGCTGCTGCTGTTGCTTCTGCAGTGAATCCTGGAGGGACTGCTGGTACTGCTGGTACTGCTGCAGGAGGGCCGTGGGGGATAGGCCAGCGGCCATGGCAGCTTGCGGCACCGCGGCCGGGCCGTACGGGAACAGGTTTTCCATTCCACACAGTGGTGGGAAGTAGCCGCCCGTTTGGACCCCTCTCGGAAGCTGCGGCGAGAAGCAGTTGGGGAACCCAGGAAGGAAATAGGGCAGGAACTGGCCCCCTAAGAAGGAACTGGGGTCACTGGCTGCCAGGGCGTTCTGCAGCGCCTGCAGCTGAGCCATGTCGAGCGACGCCTCGCTCTGTTTCCCCGCAGCGGAGCTCAGCTTCTCCCTCTTCTTCGCCATGCTCGGTGTCTCTGGGCGCTGTGAGCCACTCTCATTCTCTCGCTCTTTGTTCTTCGTCTGCGTCGGCCTGTCTCCTGGTTTCTTGGTACCGTGGTCTCTCTCGGATTCTTTACCATGCTGCTCTGTGTGATTAACTGCTGCCAAGGGTGTGGAGGGAACAGGAGGAGGAGGAGGAGGTGGAGGTGGTGGTGGTGGAGGAGGAGGAGGAGTCTGCAGAAGAGTCTTGGTTGGGGTAGTGCTGAGAGACATGGCAGGAGAGGGGGTGGCTGGTGTAGGGAACCCAAGCATGCCAGCACCGGGAGACGCTAAAGCTGAAATACAGTGGTATATAAATATGGAAATGTTCAATATTCAAATATTCATCCAAATCACTATGGAAACTTTTTTTTTGCATGAGGAGATGGGGGTGTTTCATTTGAGATTGACTCAATCTTGATATAATTATATATTTTTTTGATTTTGTTATGGATCAAAACTGTCACATATGCTTTATAATCATTTCTCTAAGCCAAAATCAGAATGTAAATATACCAAACGGACAATAAGGGGAAAAACAAACACAGACAAAAACAATAACATAAACACAATTTGCTCCCTTCTAATTACACTGGTTGAGCAGAAAGCACGTCATTACGACCCAACATTGTTCCTAGTAAAAAACAGCTTTGTGATATGGAATGGTAGAGTAGAATAAAATAGTATTTGTTTTGTTTTGTTAAAGCTTAGTCTCTAAAACTACTACTCTTTTCCACCGTTTGTCATACAAACTCACCAGGTGTGTTGGGAGGAAAAACGGGAAGTGATGACGGCCCATTCACTCCAGGAAGCAGGACTGGTGGTAGGCCAGATATTCCTGGGTAGCTAGAGGGCAGGCTGAGGCCATGAAGTGCATTGTTGTTGTCCACGGTCATCTGCTTCTGCTGGCCAGGCAAGGTAAGTCCATCACCAGCCTTCTTCATCCGGTCTAGCTCTTGCTGTGCCATCAGCTGACGGACAGTGGTTGGGGCTAGGTAGTCCTTTTCTCTGTCCACCTGGTTCCCCAGGGTTTCTTGCACTTTGGCAATGTGCTGTTTGGAGAAAATGTGGTCACGCACCGACATCCGTGCGGTGTACTTCACGCAACACAAGGTACACTCGGGCCGAGGCCCCTCAGGTGATCCTTGGCTAATCATGAATGGCTTTCCAATGTTTATCTTGAACTTCTTTTCCTTAGCGCGGGCATTTTGGAACCACACCTGGACCACACGCTTGGGAAGTCCGATTTCATTGCCCAGCATCTCGCACTCTTGCATCGTCGGAGTGCGGTAGTCGCTGAAGCAGGCCTTGAGGACCTTAAGTTGCAAGTTACTCATCTGGGTCCTGAACCGTTTGTGTCCTGGCCTGTCCCCGCTGCAACTTCCTTTTCCGGATTTGAAGGGGTTCGTCCCCCCAAACGGACTAGGGGAGCTGGGGTCGGCCAGACTGGAGCACTCGCTCCTATCGTTCAGTTCATCCATATCATCAGTTGAATTAAAGTAAGAGTCATAGTCTTTTCCAGAGAAGCTGAGAGCGGGGCTCACCATGCTGAACTGGAAGCGGTCATCACCACCGTCGGAACTAGGGGCAGCGTTACTTTTGTTGTCACCCAGCTTGTCGCCGCCGTTGGCCGTGAGGTTTTCCACCTCGTTGTTGTTGCCCTCGTCCCCGGTGGTGGCGTCACTTATGGCAGTGTTGATCGACGAGGTCTCATCAAAGTCCATCTTGTTGAGGTCATAGGATGAGGCCTCTGCAGAAATCATAGTGGGCCCGTCAGTTTCATCACAAGGTTCTGCTCGTAAGGATGAAGGGCTTGAGAAGTTTTTTAACTGTGTTTCAGTTGGTTTGACTGGAGTTGAGGACGCAGCAGGCAGCTCATAGTCACTTGGCTCTGTTTTCGTCGGGAGTTGGGGGTATTCAAAGAAGTTGTACTTATTTGGGCTTTCGCCTCTTTCATTGTCTTGATTCATCATTGGGCTTGGGGGCAAACTGAAGCCCGCCTGTTTAGCCTCATGCCAGTGTCTAGAGCGTATGTGACTATCGAGGGCTGATTTTGCTTTAAATAGTGCTCTGCAAAAGGGGCATTTCTTGTGGGACTGGGAGGGCCCTATCGCTCTGAACTGCCCCTTTCTCTCTCTGGCACGGGTGTTCTGGAACCAGACTTGCACAACTCTCTTCTTGAGACCCACCTCTCTAGCAATGTGGTCAAGCATCTTTCGGGTTGGGTTAGAGTCAAGTAGGTATTTATCATAAAGAACCTCCAGTTGTTCAGGGGTGATGGTGGTTCTCAGACGCTTGTCTCTGTGTTGTTCTTCGCTACTGTTTCCACCATCTTTGTCATTAGTATTTTCTTCCTTCTCGTCAAGTTTCCTTTTCATTGACCCCGAACCGAGTGTAGAGGATGGGCCAGAACTGCTTTGAGAAGGCATTTGTGAAAGCCCTCCAGCCAACAGTTGGCTAGCCATCAGTGGGTTGTTGGGGTCAAATATCATATAGGGCATATCAAGCGGCCTTTCCAAAAACTGGGAATGAAGAAATTGATTTTGAGCAGCAAGGAAATGCATATGCTGGTGTTCTTGCCACAATTCCATACTGGGGAATGCAATCTTACACTGGTCACACTGGTATTGAAGCATCTGGTGAGGGAGGCTGTTAGTCAGAGAGGAGAGGGCCAGCGACAGGGAGCTCGAGGGTACTGCAGCTGACTGTGGCTGAGAATGGGGCCTTGACATTTGTGACTGTGGTGGTTTCGGAGGGGGAGGCTGAGGTGTTGAGGCCTTGGATGGTCTTGGCTCTGACAGTGACTTCACCACTGGTGATGGCGCAGTCTCAGTCAGTTTGGGTTTCACCTCAGGAGGCATCTCAGGCTTCGGGGAGGTTTTTCCCATGCTGGCCCGAGGAGAGGGCATCAGAGGAGAGATTGAGCCAGAGTTGGTTATAGTAGCCTGGGGCTGCTTGGGTGGCTCTGGAGTCATTTGTTTCATCCTTGCTGGTCCCGGTTCTCCAGAGTCTAAAAATTCCTCAATGGGAATTTCCTCACTGCCTTCCTCATCCTCATCCTTGTAACACTGCTTCTTCTGGTGGGTAATAAGGTCAAAGATACGTGGGAACACGATGTTGCACTTTTTACACTGGTACTGCATGTTGCTGGTTCGGATGTAACGCTCATTCGTCAGCTCTTTCTTCTCATTGTCTTTACAATCTGCCTGGTTCTCATAGCTCTTCCTGGCTTTCTGGCGGGCATTCTGAAACCACACCACTATAACACGAGTTGGGAGGTTGAGCACAGTGGAGAGCTGCTCAATTTCATCATCCTTAGGATAGGCATTGGTGTCAAAGAAATCTTGAAGCACTCTCAGTTGATAATCAGTGAATCGGGTCCGGGAGGACCTCTTATTCATTCCTGATTCTGTTCTGTAGTATTCCAGCGCATTGAGCTGGGGCTCCATTCGTATATCTTCCAATGTAGTCATGGGAGGGATACTGAAGTTGTATGGCGAGTCTTTGCTTCGCTGCCGCTCTTTGAAGAGGGTATTACGGAACCAGTGCTTGATAACCTTCTGGGGCAGACCGGACTTCTCTGACATCTCCTGGATTTGCTCTTCGTTGGGAGAGTTGTTTATGTCAAAATGAGCTCTGAGGATTTTCAGTTGGTCGTCAGTGATGCGGGTTCGTGGCCGCTTGAATTGGGACTGGCGGAGGAAGTTCGGGTCAAGGCCCAGCTGCTGCTGACACAGCTGGGTCAGATCTGATGTCAGTGAGTCCATGGAGGGCAGCTGGAGGGCCAGTTGTGGGGGCAGGCCTGGGTGTTGGACAGACTGCATCATCAATGGAGAGAACAGGGGCATATCCATGGGCACTGGGAGCTGCACCTGCGGGGGTGCAGGAGGAGCAGGAGGAGGTGGGGGAGGAGGTGGTGGCTGGGGCGGTGACACCTGGTGGGAAGGCTGGTGTGGGGCCTGATGTTGAACAGGTACAGGTGATGGTGCTGGGGTTTGCGGTTTGGTCATCGATACCGGTGGAGGCTGAGGAGCTGTAACCGGCGCAGGTGCAGGAGGTGGTGGGGGCGGCGGAGGAGGTGGTGGTGGTGGGGTCTCAGGGGAAGCAGGGTTAATGGGGTAGAGTTTGTCATAAGCCTCTCTGTACTGCTGGGCAAACTTCTCCAGCTCAACATAGGGGAAAAATTGGCTGTGAACATGCTCCTGGTGGCTTTTTAGAATGAGCATGTTGGAGAACAGCTTTCCGCACATCCCACACTCTAGTTTGTCATTATTGATCTCAACTTGTTCACCTCCTTCTTTGTTCTTCTTCTGGTTTTTCTGTCTGTTCTCATTGTACTGGATGACCAGTTCAAATCCAAAGTTTTCCAAAAGGGCCTTGGCAGCGTTTCCTCTCGCTCCTGACACAATACGTGGAGGAGGAATTAGAGGCTCTGGGAACTTTGATTTCTTCATCTCTTTGTTGTCTTTTCCTCCCTCATTAACTGCCTCGCCTCCATTGTCTGTCTTTGCTCTGCCCTCATGTTTCTCTTGGTGGTCTTCTGCCTCCCTGGACATTTGGACATCGGAGACAGACACAGCGCTTGGCTCCATTTTGGTCTTGTGGTTCTGCAGCTGTAGGTTTTTCTGTTGCTGAAGCTGATTCTGGGTGGCTTGTTGCTGCTGCTGTTGCTGCTGCTGCTGCTGCTGTTGCTGCTGCTGCTGCTGTTGCTGCTGTTGTTGTTGCTGCTGTTGCTGTGCCTGTTGCTGAGCCTGCTGCAGCTGATGTTGCTGCTGCATCTGCTGCTTCAAGTCCTCCAGGAATGATCCAGTGAGGCCAGGCATGCCGAATGCAGCTGCCGAGTGAAGAGCCAGCTCCGGGTTAAGGTTGAACTCTGCTCCCGGGATGTAAAAGGGGAAGAGGAACTGGGGCTGTTGGAACTGCAGTAGTGCCTCTGGAGTCATAGGGAAATGTGGGAAGAATGCCGGGTTAAGGAACTGAGGCTGGAAGAAGGCAGCCTGCTGCTGGAGCTCGTGCTGGAGCTGCATCTGTAGCTGGGCATTTGACTGAGCGGTCTGGTGACTGCTCGCCTGAGCCGAGACATGATCAGTAGTCGTGCTTTGCTTAGTGTTGTTGCTGCTGTTACTTTCTTTGGCTTCCACTGAGTTTTCTTTGTTGGTAGAAGGTGTGCCACTCCTAGCACTGTCTTGGTTGTTGCTGGACCCTTGCGCGGATGGTGCTGGGCTCTTTGCTGGCACTGGGCCACTAGTTCCGGAGATACTGCTGCTGCTTTCGCTTTTGGCTGTTCTGGCTTTGGTCTGGTGTAGCACGGACCTCATGTGAATCTCAAGTGTTGAACTTTGGCTGTAGGCAACGTTGCAAATATTGCATTTGAACGGTTTGTTGTCAATGCTGTTGCTCGTTTCTTGTGGTACTGGGCTTGAGGCTTCTTGGAGGACCTTCTTCAGCTTGTGCAGGTGAGAAACTGAATTATAGTGAACTAGCAGTATATTCTTTTGAGTAAAAGACTCTTTGCAAACTGTGCACTTGTAGGGTCGGGAAGGATCTAAAAACTTCTCCATTGTAAAGTTTGGCCCTTTTCTAAAGGGTAGGGTACGTTTTGGTTCTGCTCCCATTTCATCTAGCAGGGAGCTGCTGTCACTTCCAGTAGGACTAGGCTTTTCCTCTTGGTCCATCTCGTCATCTTTGTCCAAGTCATGTTCGAAGGCCTGAGCTTCCTCCAAGGCCCTCGCCTCACTCTCGGTAATGTCTCCGTTCAGCGGCAAGCTTCCGATGAGCTGCTGAACCTCTGCCTCGCTCAGTTCAGGGTGGCCGTTCTCCAAATGCTTCCTCAGGGCCATGAATGTCCTGAAGCTGCGCTGGCAAAGGCTGCACATTGTGGCTGCTCTGATGGCGTGGTACTGGGAATGGATCTGAAGCTTCTGCATGGTCTTGAAGGCCAGGCTGCAGTGGTTGCATCTATATTTGTACACGTGCCGATCAGAGACGGAGAGCTGCTGCTGTTGCTGCTGGAGCCTCTGGAGCTCATTGAGATGGTCCTGCAGGGTGTCCGGGGACTTGCTCTCGTGTCCGTGCCCGCTGGTCCTCTTCCAGTCCGGGGCCTCTGGGGCCTCCTTGGGGGGCTTCAGCTCTTCCACCTGGTCCATTTCAGTTTTCTCATGGGTGATCATCAGTTCATCCTTTGAGTTGTTTCCTATAAAAAGATAACAAGACATAGATAAATATGTGCCCATGTTTTACAAAATGCATAACAAAAGTTAAATAATAACATTATGTATATGTTTAACTTGCATTCCCCAAAGAGAATATTTACCAAAAAGGTGCATGAAACTAATAATTAGATAAGTCTATTTATGGAACCATACACAAAAGAATATGAGACACCCACCTTGAGACTTTACGAGCCCATCAGAGAGGGCAGGAAGGGAATCCATCAAAGCGAGGGCTTTCTCTTGCGCAGGAGGGGGATGTATTATATTATTTGGCGTCATTGCATCAGGTCCAACAACCTATAAAGAACAGAGGACACGTAGTTTTGACATGCAGACTATCAGAAAGTTTGCAACATAAATAAAATCACGGGTCACAGAAACAGCATGTTCCCACTATTCAAAGCAAAGAATGAGAATCAGAATGTATAGTTCCAAGAGTGTGTATGTGTGAGAGAGAGCTAGAGAGAGAGAGAGAGAGAGAGAGGGAGAGAGAGTGCATCCAGGGAGTACAGTGGAAATGCATGAAAAATATTCTGTAGGCAGTTGACCTTGCGGGAAAACTGTGCAGGCTTGATAAATTAC
>JAOPUI010000098.1:8733275-8756595 GCA_027123135.1 Urophycis floridana | reverse complement strand
CGGCCGGGGCGGTCTCGGCGCCGCCGCCCCCCCGGCCCGCCTCCTCGGCCCGCTTGGACTTCTTCTCGGCGGCGGCCGCCTGGTTCTCCGCCTTGGGGGGCCGGCCGCGCTTCTTCAGCGCGGCGTTGCCGTTGCAGTGCTGGCCGGCGGAGTACTTCTCCTGGTGCTCCAGCAGCTCCGCCTCCGTCTGGAAGCCCTGGCTGCAGCGGCCGCAGCGGTGCGTCTTGGCCGGGTCCTCGGGGGCGTCGCCCTCGGCCTCGAGGCGCGGGTGCTGCGCCAGCCGGTGGGTGCGCAGCAGGGCGGGGCTGCGGAACGTCTCGTTGCAGTCCTTGCACACAAACTGCCTCTCGGGACACATGTTCCTTCTGTGGGTGGTGAGCTGGGGAACACGGGGAGGGCCGTCAGTGGCAGACAGAAGCTTTACATCAACTCCTGGAGTATCAGTACTCTCCAAAACACCTTCAAGACACAACACCAACCTCAGAGAAGACGCGGAAGCTCTCCTTGCAGTGGATGCACTTGAAGGGCTTGTCCTCCTTGCTGTGTGTGGGCTGGTGCTGAGTCAGCTCCTCTGAGGACTGGAAGCTTCGGTCACACACGTAGCACGTGAACAAAGTGTTTCCCTGTGGACACGCATGAAGGCACGAGAGATGTTTACAACATCATTACACTCACACATTATCTTACACAAATATTGGATCACTGAGATTTGCATTAGATTTGCAATGCAAAAAATTTAATTTTCTCCGCTTTCAAGCCGTTGACTGAAACTAAAGGAGCGGTAGGCGAGACGTTTTGCTCCTTGACAAGATTTTGGAAAGCCATCCCTGCTCTAAGCCCCTCCCACCAAACCATGTCCAATCGTGCACGCAAAGAGCAGCAGACAAAGGCAACCAAGAACCTGACTTTGTAGAGCATTTTCCTGATTGGCAGCTCCAAAACTAGCCCTCACAATTGGCCGGTTGTTTTTTGACAGCCTACACATACTCTAGTGGAATGTACTGATACATGATGCATACAGAGATGATGGAATGTTGGGAGTTATTTGAGAAGTTTTACTTCATGGAAATATTGCTTACTAAACAACAAACTTAAAGAAAACATTGAAAACACACTTGGAAGGCAAACTCCATGCATGCACAAAGGCAGTGTTTTTACAGCAGGGAGGTCATGTCCTTCCCTAAGTATTTAACACACACGACAAATGAGGACAAATAGTAAAACCTCTTTAAGGTATTTGAAGATGACATTTAAGGCAGTACGGAACAAGCCTTTGCACAAATGCAGGCTAAATAAAAAAAATGAAAAAAGCTAAACAGGTGCAGGTTTTAAATAGTTTTGAAAAATTATAGGAAGTAACAGTATAAATACTTCCAAAGACAGCTTTTGGTGCACTGATTAAAATATGAAAATTAAAATATGTCTGTTTGCAGCAACAACCAAAAAAATAAAATAAGGGTCGGTAGGGAGGTCTAATTTTTTCTTCAAAATTCAAAATAAAAATAAAAAAGTACATGGTTGATTTGCATATTGTGACGTCACTGACTGGGTCTCCAACCCGTAAAAGTTTAGTGGTCTCCTTGACATCAGTCGACACGGTCACTGTAAGACTCGAGGGGTGAAGGGATGGGTAAAGATCTGGGCACAGTTCTTCCAGAACATCACGTCACGTTAGATCCCTGCAGCCGCAGCAATAACAACAGAAAGGCGCAAACTATTGAAGAAACGTCACATGCAGAAACCGATGGTGTAAACACCATCAAAGATGACGCCACAGGTTTTTATATCAAAAAAAGAACACAGCCTACATGTAGGCAATTTATATTCACAATACTTACTAAAATATAATCCATAGGGTTTTAATGTATTTGTATTAGTTGTTTGAAGAGTATAAAAAAACGGTCGGTTTTAACGCAAGTTTACAACCAGTTAATCGGTCGGACTAAAAGGGGAAAAAAGTAAATATTTGGGTCGGTCCTAAACTGACAGGGTCGGTCGGGTTACGGCAAACCACAATATTTTTAAGGATGGCCTCATCATCATACAGACTGTTTTGCAGGCGGGGTCGTTGGTTTACCCGCGGGGAAACACTTTCATACAGCCATGCAACATCCCTGACATGTCCCGTTAGTGTTGCGGTAAAGCGGAGCTCGCGGACGGCAGGCCTGGTGTGGATGCCTGCAGCACCTGCAGGGCTGGCCAGCGGAGACAGATAGAACACTCCACCCCCCACCAGTAGCCCGTTGTCACCCCAGACAGGAGGTCAAAACACGTACCGTCTCCCAAAAGGCTTGCTAATGGCTCACGTGTGACCCAGAGGACAGTCTTGACAAAACACCAGATTTTGGGGTCACAAAAGCGGCCATGAAGCATATGAATTATGGGTTACCTCGTGGATCTCTACCGACAGCAACTGAAAGGCTGATAGCCACCAGAAGATGCCATCTCCAAGGGATGGATGTTCAAAACACCACGGTGCATCAGACAGCCTACCTGTTGAAGCTGCTGCTTGTACTCTTCACGGTGGCTCTTCTTCATGTGCCGCTCCTTCGCTTTGGCGTTACAGAACGTGATGAAGCACTGAAAACACTGCAGATTGTCGTGTTGATCTGCAACACAACAGAACAAAGTCAACGGTGAAGCTCAAGTAGAGCTGTGGAGTCAAAGGAGCAACAGGAACAGGACGCAGGTCCAATGGACCACTCACACGACTGAGGGGCAGGGGGCGGCTTGAAGATGGGTTTGTGTGGTTCTGCAGGCTTCTCGGGGGGAACCTCCGGGGGGGGATCCGGCAACCCCCGTCCCATTACGATCTCCTCTATGTTCAAAATGTCTGAATCCATGGTGGGAGCACAGGGAGGTCGGCACTGGGAGATGAGCACTAGGAGGAGAGCACTGGATCACATGAAGCATAACATGAGTTCACGTGCAGCCTTGTTATGCTAGGTTAGCCTAGCACTGCACATCTTTCAAACACAGTGTATTCAACAACCTAGCACACGATATGTCACACAATAGACCACAACGTCAAGCGGTATGATTTGTTTTTTTATGGAACACAAATTACACGAGCTTGGGACATTGTTGACGCCGTCAGGTGGCATGCTACTCCTCTACTAGTTAATCTAGCTCGGGGTTAGCATCCACTGTTAAAAAGCTGGGACCCAACTTTCTGCAGCAGCGCGGAGGTTTGCATGAGAACGACGGAGCGCCTGCCGAGCCGAGGTTCGTGTTCACTCGGACAACGCGGTTGTATTTCACATCCGTGTGGTTTGTTAGCCACTCCGCTAGCTAGCGCGTCGTTAGCAGGTAGCTTAGCCAACGGAACCATTAGCAGATGAAGCGAGCCAGCGCGGGTGGACTTCCCAACCCAAAACTTTGCCCTGGGCTAAAAAATATAATGTATGCGAAATCGGCACCGAATACTTCCAGCAATCTATATTTGGTTCTGAAAGCCGCGCAGAAAGAAGGCGCCGTGGCCGCTCACCTCGGACCGCTGGGGGAAGGCCGTTGGACGGTGAGAGCCCAGAGCTGCAGCGCATAGATCGGCTCCTCTCGCCAGGCAGTACAACTAAAATGGCCGCCAAGCCCCTCTATGTTCGGTGACTTAACACCAAACAGCAGTGGTCCGGGGGTCTTGAGCTACACGTTACCGACGTTACTCAGGTAAACCGCAGGTGTGACACCGAGGGGCCCCGGTGGATAAGTTGGAGCTGGGTTGAACAATCCAGCCACTTTTGTTCCTTGGTTAGAGTAATTGAATGGAAACATGGCTGTAAGTCACAATGACTGGCGGATGAAGCTGTCATTTGAGTTTGCATTGCTTGATAATGTTAAGGAATAGAATACAAACTGAAAATATATTGTTCATTAATTTCTACCGTTTTATGTGTTTGCGAGGGGACAGAGGACGACAGTACGTTCTAGTTTTTTAAATTCTATAGTTAATTCTTACCACGTGACACTGAAAAACTTTCAAAAACACATTCATATTTACTTCATTTGGTATAATTGTTTTCCTGCTAGATTGTCAGAGGGACGCCCTAATTTGAACTCTGACAAAGCTTGAACTATTTCGACTAACATCTAATTTAGTTTTTTAATATATGTATCCATGCCGCTGATCAGTCTGGGTGGTCACGTGACTGATTTGAAACGTCACACTTGTGACCACGTTGATCACTGCGCCGTGCAACTCACAATCACTCTGCAAGATTAAACTCTGTTCATTTTATTTCAAGTTAAACACAAACATAAATTCCTCCAACTAGGGATCTCTGGGCCTTCGAAGCGGTACATACGGAAAGAATATAGATGAACATCACATAACATTTGTCGTCAAGTATAAAAAGAAAGATAGCTACTTGTCCTGGATGTTATGGTTTGCTTTAAAAATGTTAACATAAAAGTAGATGACATGAAAAAAGACCCCAATGTTTATAAATTAGAGTGTCTTCTTAAAGAACACCCCTACTTTAATAAATTATGAATTCATTAACAATGAAATACTAACATTTTCAATGTTTTATTTCTATCCAATGTATCTGAACATACACCATTTCTGCCTGTTCTTTGGACCTTCACACGCCACTGACAAAGCATTTAACTTTTTTACCTACAACACAATTCATCCAGGAGGTGGCACTGAAAGGCACAATCAATATTTAACAGTAAATCCCATTCACAAGACTCATCAATTTCATTTGCAAGTCATCAAATGTACAGCACACGTCCATTGGAAGAACACAGCAAATATGATATAATCCTGTCCATCAACTCATCGCTGTTGGTTGTGAAATTTCATGAAGCAGTTATGATTCCGTGAGATGCAGAGAAAGACACAACACTTCAGGCATAACACTTGAGATGTTCGGTTACAGTTTCCGAAACGACACCTTCCTCCCTCACCCTCCTCAAACTGCTCTGGCCAGTGGCCGGACCCATCATAGCGCGTGGATGCCTCCGGAAGGGAACGCTGCTGTTGCATGTCAGTGTTAGGAGTTTCCCTCAACACACAAGCGCCCTGAGGGGGAACAGAGTCCTGGGTGTCCAAGCCGCTCGAGAAAATCAAAGCCTTTGAGACCTCCAGTCTGAAGGCCATGAAGGTCAAGGGTTCCAACCCAGTCCGCTGACCCTGCCTGTAAAGAAGCCATGAATTGACCAGGGCGAGGTCTGTGAGGAACCAGAGCACACTTTGGGGCCAACAGGTTGGGGCAGTGACCGTGCGTGGGATACGGTAAAGGTTTCGTAAATCTCGGTTCAGACACACCAACATTTGGGCCCGCTCGAGGTTCTCCATGAGACCTGCAACGTTTTGTTCCTCCTTCCTGACAGTTGATAGAACAAAGCCCCCCTTGGACCGGCGCAGCGTCAATCTCCCGTCAGAACTGACAAACTCATCCCCTGTTTGGCCCACAGCTCCTCCCACTTTCCCAGCACCATGGACACCAGCATCTAATAACCGCTCCAACATGGCAGGGGTAGAGAGCTCCTGCCTGCACAGAAACAAACGGCTGTCCCTCTGGGCCATTCTTTCTACGATGTCCTCTTTGTCTGACAGATTCATTCCAAGTTCCAATTTTGTGATCAGACCACCCACTCCAATGAATACAGTACAATGCAGAGAAACATTGTCATTTCCTTTCCCTGTTGACAAAGGAACCAGGAACTGATCAACTCCATACTCCCCCTCCGGTCTCAGCTGCTGGCATCCAGTGCAGAAACGACGTAATATTGGCTGGAGCCTCCAGAGTGGGTCCATCTCAATGTTACTGCTGTTTGGAGAATCTGGACTACCATGGATCTCATCATCGCTGTTGTAACCACGACTACCACTGGGTGTTGTTGGCTGGACACCGCGGAGGTTACACGCTTGTGCTTTCCTGTTCCGTGGAGTTGCCAACTTGCACGTTGACTGCTTTTCAGGTAGGGCAAGCTTTAACTTGTGGGAGAGCTGGAGGAAGCGTGACAGTGGCATGGTGTCCGCCATCAGGGACACTTTAGTCGGGTCCTGCCAGTACAGCTTCAAACTAGGAAACTTGGGGGGCAAAAAAAGGAAGTATTACATTCTGAAACACAAAATAAAGAATGCACACAGCCACCCAACCACCAGAGCCACACATTAGGTGAGGCAAAACATGTCTAAACAGCATCATGGTCACAAACCTTTAGAGTTCCCATCGCAATGTGGATTCCAACAAATTGTGCAACCTCTTGAGCAGTGATGGGGTGCAACAGTTTGGACTGTTTGTTTGTGCACTGGGCAATTTCAGCCCAAGTATCCCAGCCGAAATATGTGGAAAAGTAATCAATGGGCTCTCTCACATCCTCTTGATGGATCTCAGCAGTTGTCAAGCTGAACAAAGCAAAAAGAAAGATCAAGTGTTACAGAAATCACTGTATGCCAAAAAGAAAATAGCAATGTAGTTAACTTAGATGTAGGACATACGAAATGCGATCGATTTAACATTGAATATTTGAATACAATGATGAAATAATTCTGCTGTACTTTTCACTCTGCTGCAAGGGATTTCCCTCTCTGAGGCCTTCTAAATAGGCCACAGCTTGTGCCTCTGGTGCAGGTGGAGGTTCACAGTATTCAGCGGAATCAGAGTCATCCTCATCTGAACTTTGCAGGAGAAAATCAAGGACATGGTTTTTTTCCTGTTCTTCCATGTCTCCCTGAGCTGAAAAGAACAGTTGAGAAAGTGTTCAAAATAAACATACCAGTCTGGGTGATCAAACCAACAGTCTATCCTTCACTTAAACATCTGTTATTAATCAATTTGTTAAAATCTCTTTGTATTTAGTTTTTCTTTATGAAGCCTTTGGCATTAACCCAAATGTAAACATTATACAATGGGTGATAGTATAATGATAGTATGATGCTATGATAGTACAATAGTATAAAGCACTGGTATGATGCTATGATAGTATAATAGTACAATAGTATAAAGCACTGGTATGATGCTACGATAGTACAATAGTATAAAGCACTGGTATGATGCTATGATAGTACAATAGTATAAAGCACTGGTATGATGCTATGATAGTACAATTGTATAAAGCACTGGTATGATGCTATAGTACAATAGTATAAAGCACTGGTATGATGCTATAATAGTACAATAGTATAAAGCACTGGTATGATGCTATAGTACAATAGTATAAAGCACTGGTATGCCCATTCAATGGCATTTTCTCCACAATCATTTGACTGCTGGGCAGCAGTGCCTCAGGAGGTACAGTGGGTTGCGTGGCCACTGGTTAGAGAAGCTCTCCATAAATGCAGTCCATTTACCACACTAAATTATAGTATAAGGTAACCATGGTGATGAGTGTCATGGCGCCGTCCTATGGCGACATTTGTCAATCTGTTTGTTACTTTGTGTTCGTGTGGATTACGTATTTGGACTGATAAAATATGAAAGGCTGGACCTACTGCACATAAGAGACAATATGGCAAACTTCCAACCAAAGTTGATCTCTCACACCAAGGACGTTAGGATCGGACCTGCAGATGCCAGCGCTAGGCAGGCTGAAGCTAACCCCAAACTCCATCTGAGACCCAGGAAACTGGGAAAGAGAGCTGGCACTCTCTATTGTACAATAGCTAATGCCTTTCATGCAGTAGCCTGGGCTCCCTTCGGGAAGTTAGACCATAAGACTATCCTTTTAATTCCTGCCTACCGTCAGAAACTGAAAACTGTTAAACACACGACTAAAGCAGTTAAGCAGTGGTCTTCCCAAGCAATTTATGAACTCAAGGACTATTTTTATTGCAGATATTTTTAAAGAATCATTTCATGTTCTGGATGATTTTACTGAGGTGGTTAATTCCTAATTCCTACTAAAACTATAACTGTATACAGTAATAATAAGCCATGGTTCAGCAGAGAAATAAAACTACTTTGGAAAAACAAACATAATGCATACAAAAGTGGTGATAGAGATCTATACAGAGCAGCCAAATATGATTTTCAAAAAAGCTGTTAAGAAAGCCAAAGCTGACTACAGGCATAAACTAGAGAGCAAACTTCAGGCAAATGACAGCAGAGGGCTATGGGAGGGCCTGAAGCAGATTACCAACTACTCTAGCACTGCGCCAGTAGTCAGTGATGAACCTAGGCTGCCTGACAGTCTTAATGAATTTTATTGCCGCTTTGATAAAGATTGGGATGATGCCCCTATACAACCAACGGGCATCAAAACCCTAGCAGCGCCTTTTGTCATAGAGGAGGATGAAAAGCAGAATGGCTGGAAAGCTGCAGGCCCTGTCCTCGTATCCTCCGCTACCATCAAACATTGTGCTGATGAACTGACCCCAGTACTCACAGACATTTTTAACTGGTCTCTGAGGGAATGCAGAGTCCCTACATGTTTTAAGTCAGCTGTTATTATTGCTGTGCCCAAGAAGCCCAGCATTACTGGTTTAAATGATTATAGACCGGTAGCTCTTACATCTGTCATAATGAAAATCATGGAAAAAATCATATGTGATCATCTATCCAAAGCTGTCTGTCTAGACCCCTTTCAGTTTGCATACAGGACAAATAGGTCTGTTGAGGATGCTGTGTCACTTGCTATCCACTCTATTCTACACAACCACATTTATGTGATTGTTGTTGTGTTGATGTCAATGACAACGTTTTTGAAAACGATGTGAGCACAATGCTTATTATTGAAAATGGAGGGGGGATATATTGGTTTATCTAAATACCCGGCTATGTGTAAATATGGCTGAAGGGACATTGAGAGCAGTCAGGGGGCGTCTGGATGCTTTGATCTCCTTGACCTGTTGTCTTCCAAGACTGAGCTGTAAAACACACACATATCCCCAATTAAAATAAAATGGCGGCTAGACTCACCATGGGCGGTATTAGGGTCTGTGCTCAAAGAGACATCCTGAGACCACACATCTTGATGATCCCAAGTGGAGATGTTGTCTTCATCTGCTGTAAAAAAACAAAAACCAGAGAACATGTTACATGTCTTACTTTTCCTTGGTGGTATCACAGAGGCAACATCTTTGCTATGTATTATGTATCATGTATGCAGTCCAGTGTTTTGGGACACCCTACACAACTCAGGATGTCACAAAACAGTTGTACAGTGGAGTGGTAGGGAGTAGTATTGAGAACATTAAATCCACACACTAATTATTTAAATACAACAAATGACTTACCTTGGCCAACACAGTCAAGTTGACCTTCTGTCTGTTGGTCAGCTTTGGCACCACTGGACACCTCCAGTGGTCCACCGTCCTCCCTCTGAGGTGGACACAGCAGAACCTCTCCCTCTTCTTCCTTTACTGGGTAGAAGATGCATTGTTTGGTGTGGACGTCTGGGGCCGTGCTACTGGCTTGGCTTCTGATCTCTGTAATTAAAATGTTGCATTCTCTGAGTACTACAACTCAGCACTTTCAAAGTCTTTGTCATAGTTATTATTCATAAGCAGCTTTCTGGTTACACATTGGTTGTAACAACATCAGTTCAGAATGGGAAAATAATCATCTAGTGTGGCCCAATGTGGACATACTAAATAATTATGACAAACAATACTAAAGGCCCTAAAAGTGACAAAAGGTATATTACATAAAGGTGTGAACATACATATTTACACTTGACTGTATCTACCTGTACCTGTAGGAGTGTTTTCTGAATCCATTTGTTCGACATTCCACTGTATAATCACGTTGCCTTCTGAGGGTGGAGGATCACGTAGAATAAGGCGGCTCCCCTGATTGCCAAGAACAGGCCTTATACAGCTTGTACTGTCCTCAACCTTGATCTCTTCAGACTCCAAGACTTGAGCTAACACCATACCAGGAACACGCTGCATAGGAAGATGTATCATACAAGTAGTCAAGGGCAAGGCACAATACGCCACTGCATCTGGTTAAATTAACAGCTGATCTTATTGGAAGTGTTTAAATGATAACTACCGCTAACTGGCATTGCTCCTTGTCAGAGGTCTCCATCAGTCTAGAAGTGACGATCCTCTCAGATATGAAAACAGCAGACTGGTCAGTGTTTTTGTCTCGCTCCACTCCTGATTCAGACTGCTTGTCGACGAATGAAGAACACACAGGAGGTACACAGGTAGCAGGGGGCTTATCTTGAGTTATCCCCAACCGTGGACTCTGAGATGCAGACTGAGAACTCTGAACAGCGGAGGTGTCGTCTTGCTTGTTTAATTCAGAATCAGCAGAAAGTGAAGATTTTTGGAAAATGATCTGACATTCACTTGGTTCTTCATCCACTCTCTTTCCTCCACTGAATTGTCCTCCATCTAAAAATCTCCTTGAGCTCATACCCCTTTTAAGACCTCCTCTTCTCCAGCCTCCTCTCCCCCTGATGCCGCTCCCCCTCCCCACAGCCCTCACTGCAGGGTCCTCCCTCTCCTGCACCACACTTCCCACGTGCTCCTTCTTGAACTCAAGTGAATGCGTGGAGGAGGAAGAACTGTGAAAGGTTATTTCAGTTGTCTTTCCATTGTTGATCTGAACACTGGATGCACCAGGGTTGGCACCTTCCTGATCTCCAAGAAGGTGTCTGGAACCGGTATTTTGGGCGAGGTCCGGTGGATCCATCTCATTCTGCTCCCCAACAGTGACTACATCAACATCCAGAAGCACTTCATCCTTCACATCTTCCTCAGTGGTCAACGTCATTTCAGTTCCGCAGTCATAATGTGATGGATGTTTAAGATCATCATCTTCACTGGTCTGACATGTTGGGTTCCCCATATCTGATCCTAAAGACCCCTCTGCCCCAGGGCCATTGGGCTGAGGAGACCCATTAATGAGTACGCCTTGAGGGGTGGCACTTAATTGTTCTCTATGCTGCTTAGCTACCTCCAATAAAGCTGGTATAGCTGCTACAGATGTGTGCAGAGTCTTATCTTCAGACCCACTCGCTTCAACTGCCTCAGTACCTGGCAAAGAAGGAGATGGATTCAGGGCTGGGAAAGACACGTTGCAGTCTTTGTCTTCCAAAGCCACCTCTGTCATCTCAGCTTCTATGTCCCAATATGAGAGACCACTGGCTGCCCCAATAACTCTGTCAGCTTTCTTTGTGGGTTGGTGAAGTAAACCGGAAACACCCTCAAATATGTTGCCCTGTGTGAATGTGAGGCCTGGGCTCTCCACAGCGTGCATGCTCATCTTGTGCGCCTGCAGAGAGGAGACACTGTTAAATTTCTCTCCACAGTCTTTACATTCCAAATCCCGCTTGGAGTTTGATGCCGTTATCACGCCCTCAGTCTCAATCCTCAAGGACGACTTGCGTTTCCTAGTGGTCTTCGGCTTGTGGGGTGCCTGGGGTGATGGATCGTTCACCACTAAAGAGGACAGCAGCGAATACGTTTTCTGATTCTTTTTGGGTCTGCCAACACTCCTCCTGACAACAGTTGAGAGCATATTTGGACCCTCATCTGCCCCCTGACTCTGAGGGGACTCCTGCGTCTGTCCTGCTGCCTTTGCAGGATCCAATTTGTAAACTTTGAGTTGGGGTTGTTTATGACCCTTTAGTAAAAGGAAAGGGTCCGGTGTTATTTCTTGAACAGGTGCAGTTATAGAGCCCATGTTTATTTCTGTGTTCTGGATATTAAGGTCAGTCTCCTTTGTAACTTTTTTACATCTTTCCTCGATGTTCAAATCAATTAATTTGGGGGAAGGAACGTTTTTCTTCTTGTTCTTTTTGAGTGCTGGTGAATCGTCTTCTTTGCTCCCGTTGCCTGCAGCCACATCTTTTCTCTTTGTCAATTTGTTTGTCTTGTTGACTTCACTTTGTTGCTCTTGGTTGTCAACAGGGACAGCCAATTTACTTTGTGCAGAAGATGAATGCACTTCCTTGTCTTGTTTGGAGTTTCTACCTTTCTTTTTTGGAGTAACCGGTTTCTCTGACATACTTGTGAAAAACTTTTTGCTTCCAGTTTTTCCTTCTTGGGGCGACTGGCATGACCGCGCTCGCTTCCTCTTGTTTGGGCTTTTCTTCTCTTTGTTTTTAGGACCAAATTCGATCACATGGAGACTTTGCTTTTTTGGTTGCCGTTTGGCAGACGTCTCTCCAGTATGTAAATGTCTCTTTCGCGTGGACACCATTTGTTGATATATATACTCTTCATAAACAAAGGTCCTGGCTGGTCTTCGTTTTCTCACCTTGACCAACTCCTGAGCCGACATTACATTTACAGCCGAGTCTGAAGTACATTCCACCTGCTTCGTATTTGATTGTAACGGGACCTGTTCTTGTGAAGGACTCTCTACAGGTAACGGTTGCTCTGGCTTTTCCTCACTTTTTTGACAATTTTCAATATTTTCTTGTAGCTCCTCTACTGGCATGCTCTCCATCATAGAATGGGCCTCATCAATGCTTACCCTTTGTATCTGTGAATCGACATGTCTGTTTTCAGGATTATTTGGGGATGTATATGGACATAGTGTGTCTTTGGGGGGGAAAGTGCCATTGTGCAGATCCTCCTGCTCTATCTGTACAGGCGTCCTATCCTGCTCTACCTGTACAGGTGCATTATCCTGTAGAGGTGTCTTAACCTGCTCTAACTGTACAGTTGCATTATCCTGTTGAGGTGTCTTAACCTGATCTATCTGTACAGATGTTTTTTCCTGTACAGGTGTCTTATCTTGTAGCGGTGTCTTAACCTGCTCTACCTGTACAGGTGTATTATGCTGTAGAGGTGTCTTTACCTGCTCTACCTGTACAGGTGTATTATCCTGTAAACGTGTTTTAACCTGCTCTACCTCTACAGGTGTATTATCCTGCTCAGCTGACGGCACCAGAGGCTGACCTCCTGGCTTAATTTCCTCTTTATCATTTAAGGTCTTATCCATGCACTTCTCCAGTTCTGTGGTAGGTACTAGTGATGAAGACAGCACTTCTTGTTGAGGACTAGACTCTGTTTTTTCCAAGTCTGCAACTGGCAACAAGGCAGAAGTCAGTCCCATTATGACAGATTCCTCTGGATTTAGTTTGAGGTCAGCAACCTCACCCTGCCTTTTGGAAACCAGTTCCTGAAATGAAGGATATTCTAACCCTTCATTTGGTGGCGTTATAGGTTCCAATATAATAGTTTGATCCATGAAATGACACGTGTCCCTTCCATGGTGCGTTTCTTCAGAGTTGGAATGTTCTGTCTGGGAATGTTCCATTGATGGGGGAGTTGGATTCAAGTACATCGGTCCTCCTGTTCCTGGGAACTGCAGGCCCGGCGTTGGGGTATGAGGGAGAACCTGCCCCAAGATCACAACCTGATTCACTTTCTGCACGTTTTCCAAGGATTCTATAAGTTTGCGAATTTGCTCGGTGTCGATGTTAGCATTGACTTGTTGAAGAGGTCCAATGGGCTCGACTTGGATAAGTGTTGATGGACTAATTGAGATTGGCGTTATAATTGGCCCACCTGGTTTTACTTGATGCCTGGATGCCGTGTCAAGTAACAACTTGTGCTTCTTTTTATTGTGGTATGTCCTTGTTCTGGCACTCTTAAAAGTAGCCTTGCACAGAGAACAAGGGTATGTAATTGTAGCTGCTCCTATTGAGGAAAGAGGGAGGAAGTGTTTTACAGCACCATGAAATAAATCTATCTTTATGCATAATATTTGAATTTGTGAAAATGTAACTCTGTAATGTACCTGTGTTGCCATTGAGCTTCCTGCGCCGTGCTTTAGGAATGGGGTTGGCTCCATCCCCCATCTCTTCCCTTTGCAAGTGTGAGTCCATGTGCTTCTTGACATCCTTAGGAAAGCTGAACCTCTTCCCACATTCCTTACACGTGTAAGGCTTCTCCCCTGTGTGTTTCCGCTGGTGGTACTTCAGTAGCGTCATCGTTCTGCATGCCTTGCCACAGGTTGTGCAGGCATAACCACCCTCCCCAAAATGAGTTTTCTTATGGCCAGTGAGCTCTGACACCTTGTAGAATGCTTGTCCACATATTGGGCATTTGTATGGTCTTTTTTCTACATGAGCCTTCTGGTGGGCCATGAGCTCTGTGGAATTAGCAAAGTGGTGGTCACATACATAGCAGGTGAACAGGGCGTTCTTCAGGGTGCACTGCTGATATTCCAGCGGATGGTTGGACCTCAGGTGGCGCTCCTTTGACTTGTAGTTGTTGAAAATGATGTGACAGTGCAGACACTGCAGGGAGAGCGGAGAGGCTAGAAGCCAGAAGGACAAACACATGTTCTGGTTAGCAGGCATGTTAGGGCAGGGAAAGCATGATTCTACAGCTTACCTTAACACGGGACCTGACGCTGTAACTATGCCAACTGTTATTATAAGCATCACCAGAGGAACGGCACTTCAGAGCACAGTAACAGTCGTGCATTTGGGATGATTTCATTGCACCGATTGGCTCAACATATTTGTGATCCGCCCAATCATTCAAAGAAAAAGCATAACAGAGCATGAAAAAAATTCTATACATTATGCTTATAAACATTAATTAACTATTCTAATTAACATTAGAATGCATTTGTTTTCAGATGTTTGGTGTAAAAGATTTGAGTGCTGGCAACCATAAATACTCACATGTTAGTGAAGAACTATCTACCTCAGGAATGTCCATCAGCAAAGGATCCCTTCTGTTCTTCATGCATGAAAGATATCTTCTTCCATTATTTGCTGGCTCAATCTTTCTCACCTTTCCTTCGCTTGCTGAAGGGACACTTGCAGGTTTTTTTTCAGCTGATGCTTCAAGGGAACCAGGGTTAGGGAAAGGGTCAACTCCCCTCCCTCCAGAGTCAACCCTGGGTCCGCCTGATGGCTGCACCACAGTCTCCTCCTTCGCATCTTGTGTGACTCCGACACTGTGCGGTGGCTGTTCAGCTATTTCAGGTAATAATTCAACCTGTGTCTCACTTTCAGGTGTTTTCATGGTGTCAGGCTCTGTCAGTGGCAACAATGGTTCTGGTCCAGTCTCCGAGGTCTGAGTAAGACTCTGCATCGCTGCAGAATCACGTCTCTGTAATGTACAACAGGCACAGTCCAAATTCAGTCAAAAACACATCTTGAAATCCTCTTGAGCTACGTGTTGGGGGTAGCCCATCTGATTGAATTCACGCTGAAACACTACATTACTTAACGAGCTTAACAATGCATTAGACAGAGATTCGCGGTTTAAAAGACGACCATGTAATGCACAATGATAACTGAGTTTAAGTGGTACATCTGCCTTAATTGTATGTAGTGTAGAGTGATCATGAACAGCTTTATGTCTGAAGCCCCCTGCCAGTGCACTGTTAGCTGTAGCCTAGCTGTTGTGGGTGGCTACGGTACAACCAGCCCCCAAACACAACAACGGAGCTTCTACCCATTTAAAACCACTTCATTCATATAGACAGCGGAGCTTCTACCAATTTAAAACCATTTCATTCATATAGACATGGCATTTAGTTTCAACGGCCCCCTTCGGGTGGCTGTGTAGATGCTACAAGCTGTGCACTACCTGGACGGGATGGTCAGCCCAGCAGCTTCTTCTTCTTCTTCTTCTTCAGGCTGCTCCGCACAAAGCAGGCAGCTGGAGAGGCGTCCTGACGCTACTCAGCTGCCTGTGGGAGTTGTAGTTCGTCCCCCAGCAGGCAAGAACTACAAGTTTTCCCGACAAGTCTGCGGGTATTTAGGGTTACCAAACTGACGGTGGATGTTGAGGTTCGACGAACATCTTTGGACAGAAAACAGGATTTTATAAAGTCAGGCAGGGATGTTTTGGCGGAGATGAAGTGGTCCATCCTAGCGTTGGCGTTGTATTTATGTCTCTTTCCTCTTCACATCAGCTCATCGTCTCAGTACCAAAAGGACACGTCTTTCGGAGTTTGGGGTTTAAATTCCCTAAATGAACAGTAGATGGCACCTGTGGCGTAACAAGCCAACAATGGGCCCGTAAACAGGATGATCCCCCCCCCCTTGCACTATTGTCCTTTTGCACTTTTATTATTATTATTATCACTATTACCAGACAGACAGACAGACAGACAGATGTACTTTAATGATTCCTGAGGGAAATTGCATTCATTACAATACAATACTCCAGTGCAAAAAGAAAAAAGAGTGTTAGAATAAATATATAATATAAACCTATGTAAAATATGAACCTCTATAAAATAGAACCTATGTAAAATATAAGCTATGTAAGCAACATACAAAAATATACATAAAGAAATATACATAAATGTACATACAACCAGGCATACACTAAGAGGTGATAGCATACACAAGGATGTAGCATGTCAGATTCTATGTTTAAAAAAAGACCAGTTGTGCATAGAGATGACCAGTTATCTCAACCAAAATGTCTGGATGCCACTGTACACTGTACGCTGCGTCCTCAGGAGCCCCGGCCGCTACCACGGCCACCACAGGCTTCAGCCTGGCCTTCAACAAGCCCGCCGCCTCCGCCGCCCCCTTCTCCCTCACGGCCGCCACCACGGCCTCCGCCCCCGCCTCCACGGGCCTGATGCTGGGCTCCATGATGGGCGCCACCGCCCCGCAGCAGCCGGCCATCACGGGCTTCGGCTCCGCCCTGGGGGGCATGGCGGCCAGCAGCGCTGCCCCCGCCGGCTTCTCGTTGGGCAGCAGTCTGTTCGCCAACACGGCCGCCACTGGTGAGGGTTAGGGGTTAGAGCTGGTGTTCTCCCACGTTTCTCTTGAACGCTTCCTTCTGAGAAGCGGTGCTTCTGTTTTGTTTCTATTGAATTGGCTTCATGTGGGGTCACCGATGTTGGTGTGGCCTCCGCTGTGGAGGTTACGCTGCCCTGCTTTGGTCTGGCCGTGTGTTCTGTGTATCATTGGCTGAGTTGACTTCAGTTAATCAAGCTGAAATTGCTCCCATCTTGTGGACTGTTGTGAGTGTCAAGGAACCATCATGTCAACACCAGGGAACCATCATGTGTTCTTCTGGGTGTCTGAGCGTAGCCTGGTCCTGGGAACCCTCTCAGATTGTGGCTTGTGTTCCAGGTCTGGGTCAGCCCACCCTGGGGGGATCAGGGTTGACCCTGGGGTCTCTGGTAGCACCCCAGGCTGCTGCTCCCGCTCCCAGCATGGGGCTGGGCGGGGTGGACTTCAGCACGTCCTCGGAGAAGAAGAACGACAAGTCATCAGGTGCCAATCCTCAGTAAGTTCTGGACTGGTTCCTCTCCTACCGTTGTTTTGTTTTCTTATTTCGGTCCAAACTAAATTGCATACTATTATCTACCAAGGAGGGTTAGCCGGCCTGTTTATTTATGTTTTCCTTGCTTTGCTTTGTTTTTCTTAGGGACAGTAAAGCTTTGAAAGACGAGAACCTGCCCCCCATCATCTGTCAGGATGTGGAGAATTTCCAGTGAGTGCAAGTAAACCACGGTGCCATAAAATACTGTCTGTCTCTATTGTGTCCGTCAACAAACTGCATTGTCTAAAAAACTGAACTGAGACTTTCCCTCGGCCGACAGGAAGTTTGTGAAGGAGCAGAAGCAGGTCCAGGAGGACATCAGCCGCATGTCGTCCAAGTCCACGGGGAAAGTCCAGGAGGACATCAGGAGCCTGAAGCAGCTGCTGTCGGTCAGCGCCAGTGGCCTGCAGCGGCAGGCCCTGGCCATCGACAAGCTGAAGATGGAGACGGCGCAGGTAAGTGTGGAGCGTGGAACCTGAGAGGCAGCCATCTTGGGTCTGTGGTGGCAGCCATGTTGGGTCTGTGGTGGCAGCCATGGGGGAGACGAGTGTGTGGCTGAAAAGACCGTTCTTTTTTGTTTTTTCTTAAGTTATACAATGTATGAAATGTATGGCCGCTCAAGACCACCTTTTATGCATGGTCTAAATTGGCATGGTGAAAAGGGAAGCAAATTCTGAGTTGTTGGAAATACTACTGATAAAAGTAGTTGCTTGTAAAGGGGAAAATAGTTGGGCAATAGCTCTCTGCATTATCACTTTTCTGAACTGGGCTTTCCAAAAACTGTCTAGTTGTTTACATTGCGTGTTTCAGGCTTGATTAGGATAGGAGGGGCAGAGTTCTGTTGTGTTTTGGTCAAATGCACCGCAGTTTTTTTTTTATATGAAAAGGCAGCTGAGCCAACAGCCGCTGGCTCTGATGATTAACTTTGTCCCTTTCCGGCTCCCAGGAGCTGAAAAACGCTGACATTGCACTGCGGACCCAGAAGATTCCCCCTGGGTTGCAACACGAGAACACTGCTCCTGCAGAGTAAGTCCACAATAACAAGTTGGAAACCGTTGAGGCTTTCATGCGGTCATGGTACCGTGTTGGATCAAGTTCAAGGTTATCATCACTTTGGCACTGATGAATGGCTTATTGTGGGCTGGCTACCCGACAGAAGTTTCCCCCACTCTTCTGAATGCATCAGAACCACAAGTTCATATTTGAGCAACGCTGATGCCAAGCTGACAAAATGTATCAGATGTAACTCTTAATTGGTCTTTATTTTATTTCCTCCTGTCCTTGATCTCCTTGATGTTATTTCAAACGAGCATGGTAAAGTTGTCCACCCTTCATCTCTCCTTGCGTAGCTACTTCCGCTGCCTGGTGGAGCAGTTCGAGGTGCAGCTGCAGCAGTACAGGCGTCAGATTGAGGAGCTGGAGAACCACCTGACGACGCAAGGCAGCGGCTCACACATCACCCCTCAGGGTAGGCCGCTGCTCGTCCTGCCATGCCTCCCCTCAAAGGCTCAGCTGCTCCACATCTTGGCTTGCGCTGACCCATTAGCTGCAGCCTGTAGCTGCTAGAGTCCCACAAAGCCAGCTTCGCTGCGTTCACGTCTGAGTGAAGGCAGCGTTTCGCTTCCTTCCACCCCGTGTTCGTTTAGGCCAATCAGGTTGCTGGAGGCGTGGCTCTGTACGCACGTAGTTGGTCAACAACAACAACTCGGCCAGCAGTAATAAATTGTAGTAAAAAAAACGTATCTGCAAAGGCTTCAAATTAACATTGTGCAGACTGGCCACTTCATAAATACACCTAAGCCACATTCACACATGCAGTCTACCCCAGAAATGTTCCAGAATGATTACTGATTTGGAAATGGGGACCGAAATCCCGGAAAATCCTCTGTATCTCAAATTTTCCACCTCAAGACTGTGACATTTCTGGAACCACTGACTGTGTGACTGTTGTGAATGAAAGTGGTCTCATCGCCTGGAGAGGCACGCAAGAACCTCTGCTTGACAGGATGCTTTCACATGGAGCAAGAATATAGAGATGTTCTGGTAACATGGTCCTCTCTCTCTCTCTCTCGGTCTCTCTCTTTCTCTTTCTTTCTCTCTTTCTGTGACAGACCTGTCCATGGCCATGCAGAAGTTATACCAAACCTTTGTTGCGCAGGCTGCTCAGTTGCAGTCGGTCCATGAGAATGTGAAGGTGAGTTTTGGTCTTGTCTACACGGGGGTTCCGGGGATGAGCATCTTGCTGTGTTCAGTAATGGTTGCTGAGTGTCTCCAGGAGTTTGCCTCCCCTGCAACTACGCCTGTCACACAAAACTCATAATTAACAGATCCATGGGCAAGGGCTTTTGAGACGCTGTAAATGACCCTAAAATGTGAAGCATTGAATCATTGCTTTTGACTTGACTCTTGAGTTTGAACAAAGGGGTGCATTATCACTCCCAAATCAAAGGGACGAGTGTCTGTAGGCAAGATGAGTGCACTGGTGTGGAGACAAACGCCCCCCCAAAATGGCCACCTGCCTCCCCAAGTCTCTCTGCTATTGAGAAGTGCTGTGTTCAAGCAGCCGTGGGTGAGCTTCAACACGCAGCTCACCTCCTGCAAGATGCCTTGCTCAACGGCAAAATGTGAAACTTCAGATGGTAACGTCTCCCTCCCCTCCCCCTGCACCCCCGCGGCGCCCCTCTCTCGCTCCGGCGTCTCACCCTCCCGGCGTCTCACCCTCCCGGCGTCTCACCCTCCCGACGTCTCACCCGGCAGATCCTGAAGCACCAGTACCTGTCGTACCGCCGGGCCTTCCTGGAGGACTCCACCGACGTCTTTGAGTCCAAACGGGCCTCCGACAGGAAGTGGCAGGGCACGCCACGCATCACCACCGGCCCCGCCCCCTTCTCCAGCGTGCCCAACGCCGCCGCGGTCGCCATGGCGGCCACACTCACACAACAGCAGCAGCCTGCTCCAGGTCTGACCGCCTTCAAGTTCTAGAACCTTCCCCCTCGGTCTCTCCCTCCTTCTCCCTCCCCCTCTCTCTCTCTCTCTCTCTCCCTGTCCCACCCAACTCTCCCTTCCCTTCATACACTGTTGGTGAATGAAGTCTAGTACATGGGACGATTGAGATGGAGACCATAAGTAGGACAATAATCAATAACAAAAGATACGAGTGTGTGTGTGTGTGTGTAGTGTAGCCTTGGGACGGGAAAGCCGACGTGAAACAAATGTGCCAAAGTCCCGCCAGGAAGACCCCCCGAGTTTCTCTGCTGCTCTGTGTGACCTCTGACCCCCAGTGTAATGGGAGCCGCGCTGTACTCAAGTGGCCGTCTGGTGGACACATTCAGCCAACACGCCGCTCAGTGTGGTGCCAAGTGTGCGCATGGCGCCCATCGACCGTGCCTGGTGACGGCTTAGGACCGTGGCAGACTCAAGGCAGGCCTGCAGCTGGTTCCTTTCAAGTACTAAATGTCTCCGTTGAACTTGGCCTGTTTGGTGACTTGTAACTTAAGTAAAGGTCTTGAGTAGTCAATGACCCTTTATGTATGTAATCAGGTGCTTAAAAATGAATGCGGGTCATTACAATTGGAATAGTTTACATGAGTTGGCCTTTTGCTGTTCACTGTAGATAAACAGGGTTTTTGTGTGTGTGTGTGTGTGTGTGTGTGTGTGTGTCGGGGGGGGTAGGGGGGCTTGCCATATGTTTTGGTCTGAGGTTAAAGTTGTGTATGTGAGGTGTACAAGCGGTAGCTCTTGTCCCACACTCCAGTGTAGGCCTGCTGTGTCCGGTCAGGTACAAGTGACATTTGACTTTCACTGCATAGTTTTGGTTTTGGTTCGAAGGCCAGGAACTAAACAAGTATTCCCCCTCCCCACTGGATATTGGCTCTTGGAACATTGACATTTGCTGTTACTTCTGGATCACCATGTCCTGGCCCATGATTTGCTTTGTATCCAGAGCTATACATATATTGCGCTTTACATATTTATTTGAAGAAACGACTTTCGTGCCATGATGCGCTAAATGTTAGACACAATTTAATGTGAAACCTACATATGCCTTGCACCCTCTGCTATCCAGCGTCGTGTCCCAGCATCCTCTGTACACGCGTGTGACCTCTAGCATGTGTCCGAGGCTATACCTTATCCTACATGCTGCTCAACCATACTCTGAATCAGTGCTGACAGGAACTACAATGCCGTACACTAACATATAATGTTGGCACTAACTGTAGACTCATAAAAGTACAGAATCCACACCAGGAGTCAATGAGACTTGCATTCAGTGTTGCTTGTTTTATTTTTGTTCAGTGTGTGTCCCCTCAGTTGTAAAAGCAGGCCAGACGTTGATTGTCGGCTTTCATTGTTGAGTATCATAGGACCACGGCTGTAGCCTGTGGCCATAGGACCACGGCTGTAGCCTGTGGCCATAGGACCAGGGCTGTAGCCTGTGGCCATAGGACCAGGGCTGTAGCCTGTGGCCATAGGACCACGGCTGTAACCTTTCTATGGGGCAAAGCTGAGCAAGTAACATTTATCCTTTTTTCACGGCAGTTTCATGGCAATCATTGTAAGAGTATAAATGTCCTGTCCACTACATTGCAGTGTTTCAGCAACTTCTCTATGAACAATTAAAGCAATATGTCCATGCTATTTTGGGCAGCAGGGTTTAGAACATTTTACATGGTAATATAGCAGAAAGATTTGTTTTTCTGTGTGTATTTTGTAACCAACTGTAATCAATCACATTCATTGAAACAACACCAGAAATGCTACAGATGCTGAGACTGTTAGAAGATCTGTGAAAGGCCAAACAACATGCAGGGCTCGTGTTGTTTTCCTTTTAGATTGAATTAACATTCGCACTGGGGATGGGTTGGGCGATCCTTTTTCTTTTACCCTTCAATCTTCTTCCAAATCCAGTGAGGTTTACGGTTCAATCGTCAACAAAAACAACTTTTAATGAAGCCAGAGTGCATCTTGGACTGTCTACCAGTGTGCCGTCAGATGCTGCACTCTGGTCTGCCACAGGATGGAAGCAGTTGTCTGTGATTATCACTTATTTCCCTGCTTCCTGTTTCATACCTAATAAACCCATAAAAAATCCAGTAATGGGCTAACAGGCACAGGAATATACCAGCGATGAATTATGACCTTCATAAGCTGGCTATTAATAACTTTGTGTTCGTAGGCTAGGCTACGTCCATAAGCCGAAAGGAATGATTAAAACTGCATTATTCCTTGTGCGCCCAGACAAGGTGATTGTGGCGAGCTGTTTCACCAGTGAATGGAGCAGCGCAGTCAGCTAGCTTGAACAGCATCATATTTAGCATCAGATTTTTCAGTTTTTCTCTGTTTATGCAGACATAGTATGAGTGTTCCCATCGCAATCTTGTTCTACTGACTGCCAATCTGGTTCTACTCTCGTGTTCTAAATGGCTGCCTGGCGGTGAGGGCACTAGCTGCTATGTCTCATCATGCTCGACCACATCCCTCTGATTGGCCGACATCAGACGAGTACTCTAACCTCAAGGAACTGTTCAGTGTGAAAGTACTGGTATATTGGACTTATTTGAGGCCGTATTGATTGGGTTTTTGTACTGCCATGATGCACCATTCCATCAGGACAAAGGTCGCCCAACCCTCATTGACACTAGAACCGTTTTAGTTTTTTGCACAACCCACGTCTGGAAATGCCAAGAATCGTGCTGTTTTTGGTTTGCCCTCTTCAGCCTTGGGGGTTTTCTGGGGTTTTTCCACCCAAACTCCTGGGTTGAAGTGGCTTTATTCTGGTTTACTCTGGTTTTTGTGTGTGTGTTTAGACTGCAGGTTGTGAAACTAGTGCCTGGGGAACAGAAGGCATGGGGCCAGCTCATTTCAGGTGATAGTGTGTACGTCAGTCTGGGGGCACAGCACGCCTCACCCATATCTGAAGGGGGGGTCCCCAGAGTGGCTCATTCAAAAAGGTGACGTAGAAGGTTCATGTCAGTGTGTACCGAACACCACCTGACTCCCCAGGGGAACCTGACTCATGTCTGTGTGTGTAACACCACCTGACTCCCCAGGGGAACCTGACTCATGTCAGTGTGTGTACCACCACCTGACTCCCCAGGGGAACCTGACTCATGTCAGTGTGTGTACCACCACCTGACTCCCCAGGGGAACCTGACT
>JAOPUI010000098.1:8578144-8588622 GCA_027123135.1 Urophycis floridana | reverse complement strand
ATTTATTTTATTTATATTATTATTTTATATATATGTACAAGAGTGGATTATGTAAGTCTTAACCAGAACAACGGGATGAAAATGTCATACAATGGAACCACACTGACCTCTAGCGGCCGTTTAAGAGCACTGCTTGCTGTCGACACGAGGTGCTTGGTTGACTTGAGGACCGCCTCAGCAGTTTGCATTGATTCGTTAGGCCTACATCAAATAAATGGAAATGTTGACGTATACATGAAAATGAAGTTATGCAAACACGTGTTTATTGCCTCCTGTTGTTGCCTGTCTCATTTGAGCCTATACTACTCTTACCACCATTGTGTGCTGAGCCGCAATCAACTCACCTTCATTCCTTACTTTGTAGGCCTACTGCAATTGGCATATTAGTTATCATTTCACCATTATGCCACTACCTTTATAGCCAGGTTAACCCGACACAAGCTGATAAGATTTTGGATAAACAACTTGCTTATCAATGAACTGGTTGACCTGCAACATGCAGCAATAGGATTAGCCCAGCTTTGCAGTTTCCTCAGTCAACTTTGAATCTCTAAATGAGGTAGGGTCATTAGAAGAAAAAAAATGTTTTTGGACATTGCTCAAATGCCATACATAGACACTGGGTTATTTATTAGAAATAACACAGTATGTACATGCAACATGTCCTTAGGACAAAGATTGTACCAAAACAGTAAGTGGCTGATCATTGGCCCTTTATATATGCCAAATAAATACAACCAGGCAATAAAAGGTAACAAAACGGCAAAATACTTTTTTGTATTCAGGTTTTTTATTTGAACGGCCCAGCTTGTTGTCAACTGTGCTGATTAGACTTCAAGTATCATGTCCCACCACTGGCCCTCCATGTGAACTGTGTGGAACATTAGGTGGTACAAGGATACGCTTCAGGTTTAGACGCTGTGAATTCTGGGAAAATTTTAAAACAAAAGGTCTTCAAAATAGGCCAGAGAACGTACAGCTCGCTAACATGTGTTTTGTTTTGTCAACAGTGCAATACCCCATCATGCAATATCACATGCAGTTATAGAGGGGGCATCCCCATGCATACAGACACCACTGGTGATTTATGTACACCCAGAGCCTGCAACGCACATGATCATGTCCTGATGATCTCATACCCAGAGCACACACAGGTTTGTAGGTACTGCCACTTCTAGACATTCATTCATTTACAATCATTCAGCATCATCAATCCCTTGGTTTAAAAAAAAAGGCCAAACCCCCAGGTCCTTCATCATGTTGCACCACGTCAGGCTCAAAGCCTCACGCGACACTTCAGCTTCACATCGTTGGCCGACGACAGTCCGTGAAAGCAAACAGCAAATGAGAACAGCGGCAACAATGGAGCTCCAGCTACACAACAAACAGAGAAAACAGACAATGGACGGAGCGTTGGCACTGCTGTGCAGAGCTCCATGAGGTTTGCAGGGTGACACGTGATCAGACTTGGTGACACTGAAGCCCCACCACATTGTGGCTCCATCCCTCCTCAAGTGTGTCCAGCACAGAAGGCCACAGACTTGCACAGGTTCATTCGGAACAACGGTTGACTTGGTTTACAGGCCCAAACGTCATCAATATTAAAAACATCCCTCCTCAGCAAGCATCTAGGTTATAGACATTGAGAAATGATGGCAAAAAAAGCACAGGCATTTTTAAAAAGGAACATTAAAAAAATCGTCCCAATTGTGGAGAAAAAAGATGTAAAAATGTTTCACTGCTCAATAAGAACTGAGGTGTTTTCAAAAGGCAGGCAGATGCATTTCATATCAAGGCCAGACTCAAATACTTTGATCCCCTTTTTGTTTGACGGTATGCCGAGGTTGTGCGTGTGTTTATATTAAATAAATAATTTCATGACAATTTGAGTTGATTTCAGATAAGATTGAATCTTCAACACAAATATTAATAGTTAAATCTTCAAACGTCAGCATCTTACATAAGGAATAAATTGAGGACTGGATCGTCTAAAACGTTTTACCTTGATGTCCCATTTGGATAGTTTATGGATAAAGTTTATCCATGAACTATTATGTTTATCCAAAACTGTCTAATTCTATCATCTTGTAAGTCCTTGCAAGTACTTTTAAGAGTTTCATGGCTGAACGGTCATCCCTTTAGCGTCCTGTCCGGCTCTCCAAGCCAAGCGTCTTCTACTGACACCAATAGGATGGAAATGTATCAGAATCCTAAAAGCTGCTACTCTTTTGACTCGCCGTTAAATATAGTCTAACCATATAGTCACCTATACATCCAATTTGAGGGCATAGTAGTATTGCATTTGTATTTCAATGCCCACACACACACAATGGTGCATGTGGGTTAGTTTCTCATTGTATTGCCCTGTTTTGACCTTGATCTTATTCAGTGTAGGTGATGTGTTTTGACCTCTATGTACTCTTATTCAGTGTAGGTGATGTGTTTGGACCTCTATCTTATTGACTGCAGGTGATGTGTTTTGTTAGCGTCACTGGGTGTCCTGTTTGGCATCTCTACACTGTACAGCACAGTTGTTTCTGAATGTCTTCCAAAAGTAAACTTGATTTGATTAGTGTGATTTGTACGGTGATTCCATACGAGCGTTCAGAAAGTATACACGTTACATAATGTTAAGGAGTGGATGACGGGTATTTTGCAGTCTGATAATGACTCCTTTCTGAATGGCTGGCCTATGGCAGTCACCCTCAGTATTGGCCAGTCCATTGAGGTCATTCCACGTCAGCCTGTTCAAAAAATAATCCACAATCCACCGTGTCCAACATCTATCATCTGAATAAAAAATAAATATACACGCCATCACCCCCAATTTTCTCAAAACATTAACTGAACCCATGAAAATATTTCAAGAGGAGCCTTTGCATTTCATCTCTCTTGACAGTTTTTTTTTAACCTGGGATCAATGCTTCAACCTCTCACGATGTCTGCAGCGTAATCCCCTGCCAGTGACAACAGACAGACACTTACCTCAAAATGAATCTGACACTGCATTTCACCGCTAAGCCCCAATAATCTGTTACTCAAGGTCCCCATCGTCAACAGCATTGACAAAAAACTTAAACGCATTAAAAAGCATCTTTCCGCCATTTCAACAACGGAAGAGAAAAGCGAAGGATTGGGGCCTGAAGTGAGATGACCTTCCCCGGACGAATTCTACTCAGCAGGCGGGCCGTCCTCCTCTGTTCCCCCACGAGCCCTGGCCTTCAGGGGTACCAGACGCAGAGAAGAAACTAAACAAACACCAACACAGCAGTAGCCATGCAGAGTCTTGCTCACTCCATCCCTCTGTCAGTCCAGCCGTCCATGGTGTCCACGTCCACCCAAAGCAGCACACTGCTCTGTGACCTCCGCGACCTTTAAACTCTCCAGCACAGGAAGTCGTTTTTATAAACAGCCGTGCCCAAGTCCAACACGCGTCGGTAATGTTTCTCCGTCGTTAGATTTTTTGTTTTGTTTTCCGTGAGTCTCGTCCTCCTCCTCCATCAGTCCTTCTTCCCGTTCTCCAGGGGGGGCGGGTGCTGATGCGGGTGCTGATGCGGGTGCTGATGCGGGTGCTGATGCGGGGGCTTGGGGGCGTGGCTCTGCTGCCCGGCGCGCAGCACGCGGCTGCACCCGCGCGCAATCTTATGCATCCACATGACGTTCATGATGTCCAGGCAGATACTGGAGCCCATCCAGGCCACGCGGCCGCCCCACGGCACCAGGTAGAAGGCCGGCGTGCCGTACACCGCCACCATGCGGCCGTAGTACACCGGCATGACGGCGATGCGCACCAGGAAGAACACGGCTGCCATGGCGACGCCGTTGGCCATGTTGGGCCGTGAGGCCCGGGGGTAGCCCAGCACCTCGAAGAACCAGCTGGGAGGAGGGAATGAAAACAACAAGGTGGAGACAACAGCCAGAAGTGGGAGAGGTGGATGGGTGAGCAGCATGTGCCTCTGCTAGGCAGAGCGTAGCATCCATGCAGAAGACATACAGAATTCTTTGAAAAATATGTTTCTACCTACTTGACATGGAAAAACTTTTTTTTTATTTTTTTTTAACTTTATCTAATTCTTTAGTACGTAATGTTTTTGACAGGATTGAGCACATATCAAAAACATGTACAGCCTCTCACACCTTTTTCACAGAGCTGTCATGGCGTGTGAAACACAGGCGTAGCTCCCATTCACATCAGACGCTTCCAATTTGTGTTGTCGGTGTAATCAAGCATATGGCATCTCCACTGCCGTCTGGCGCAGCAGGCCGGAGAGGGTCATGAATGGGAGAATCTGCACCACAACTTTCTTTTATTGTATTTTCTATGAACAGAGTGGACCGCTCAATAGTACCCGGAGTTTGAAGACTAAGAAAATGAACAACGACCAGAATAGGGAGACTTTGGATATTCTTTACAATATCCAAGACACACACACGCACATTTGACTCCCCGTGTTCAGGTTGATCCGTTGCGAGATGAAGGCAAGGTGAGCGGCCCCTACCCTTACACATAGCAGACTCCCCAGTCTGCCACGTCGCTCTGCACTGCACCTGTTTGTCTCCTGCAGTAACACACCTCGGCCAGAGAGGCGCTATGCTCAGGGGGCGGGCTTTAGGGGACCTACCGCTGATTGACACATGGGGTGGAGAACTCGGCGAGCAGCCTGAAGTTGGCGAAGTAAGGCAGAGTTCCCTGGCCCTGGAAGGACAAGGTTAGGAGAGGGAAACAACCAGAGATACACGTCACCCAGTCTCTGGGAACCGCTGAGCAGCAGAAATGCTGCTCTGCCAAGGTGGCGCTGATCAGCAAAGTACCATTCAGTCAAGCTTTAAGCAGCTTGTTAGTTTCACAAGTGAGCCAATTTGTAATTTTACAATTTTGCCCCAGTCACCACAGATGTTGGATTTCTCCCACTGATTGAAAGGACTTGCATGTCATATTATGCAGTAGTTTTTTTGTGCCCAAAATTTGGAAGACTTTTTAGGGTGTGAAGAGGGTTCAATTATGGCTGCTAAATGTAGTTCCATGGCCTCTCCACATATAGAGCTCTTTTTTTTTTTTTTTTTTACTTTTTAGATCTCATCTCTGTCCTTTGGGACATGAAATGATTCCTTTAACGTTTTGCAGGTCAAAAAAGAAATCTCCAGTTTATCTGGATGATAAAAAGTTCCCATCAACACAATAGCTGACAATATATCAAGACAGTTATTGATACACGTACACCAGTGTGGACACTAGGCCAATGAAAACACTGCACAGGCTTTGATAGACATTCAATCAGCCAATCACTGAATGGAGATGCAATAAACAGCCATGCAGAGTAAAAAAAAAAAACAGGTTTGGATTTCACATCATTTCCAAAGGATCAGATCCTTCTTTCCATCTGTATTCTGGTAAATACAGTCGTCATCGTGTTTGACTGTCATTTAGTCAAAAGCACAGTCAGATTCCAAAGTCCATAGTGTGTAGTTGTCCACACCGCACAATGTAATCTATGAGAGTGTGAATTGAAATTGTTGGGGGAAACCCAGACCTTGATCCAAATAGCTATGATCACTAGCGTTCACCAGTTGTACTATCAGCACAAATGGCTTGGCATCGTCTCTCCTCCTCTGTACCGACACACACACACACACAGACACACACACTAGATCAGAGGCCTCGACTTACCTTCCAGAGAATCAAAGAAAGAGCAGGTCACTGACACAATACTTACTATAACATGACAGACATGGATCGTCTTGGTTTCGGAGACTACATTAGGTTAGGATATACATTTAGTCTCTCAGTCTCTCTCTCTCTCTCTCTCTCTCTCTAGCATGAGTGTGCTAGTACCTCTAGGTACTGGTAAGTCCATACTGTGACTGGGCCTCCTTGGCATCCTCACGGTTGCAGCACAACAGCAATAACCGCAGACAAGACAGGAACAGGGGAAGCCTACCCCACCCACCATCCACCCACCACATCTGACACCAGCTCTGGCCACCTCTTCCCTTCATGTTGCTTTGATAGAAATCATACTGTGGGCCATGGTAACCCATGCTAAAGTTTGGTAATTTTTGCATGAAGAGTTGGAAGAGAAGATTATGCGTGTTAAAAGTTGTATTAGCAGTAGAGACACCACAGAAGACAGACGGAGATAAGATATTAACAGAAAGGACTTCACTACAGTCTGAAGCGGTAGGGAAAAGCCACAAGGACGACAAAGTAAAGAGCATGCGTTTAATAGTCACTCAAGAGTTGGGAAGGCTAGGCCTTTTTCTATGCAAACATTTGATTCACTAATCGAATGCATTAATGGGAAGACTAGAAAACCCCTTGAAAACAAACAATTTACAGTAGAGGTCTGTATTACAAAACAATTAACATTTAGTATCAGCCCTAAAACCAAAGTAAGTATCATGGAAAATGCCTAATTTAAAAGGATCTCAGATAACATGATATTTTCCCATGACATCCAAACAGTAAATACTTTATGGGTGTCTGTTGGCTGTTGTCTGTCTAATCAAAACACAGAGAAACTTAACACATTAACTAACAAGACTTTGACAGTTGACAAAAAGAGACTAAAAACAACGTGACCAACGAAAAAGGAAAAAAACCTAACAACTGTAAACACTTCAATTATTCCAATAGGTTGCCAATTCAAAGCGTGTAACTCGCAGGAAAAACCTGGTCTCACTGGGCAGAGTGTGACCATCGATGAGTGTCCAGTAACAGTATGGCCTACATCTACCTGATCACTGACCAGTGTTGACTACCTTTAACTCAGTACACACTGCGTATGCCGGAGATCCTTCCAGTTTCTCTAAGGAGTCTAAGAAGACTCTAAGGAGATGATTGCATCCCAAAGGACTTGCAGTCAGTGAACATGCAGGCCATTAAAGCCCTTGGGATCATGGTGAAACAAGGAAGTGAATGAGGACGAGAAACGACTTAACAGTTAATGGGCTGGCTATATATACACACTTTCGGGCACCCTTAAGTCATTTCAAATGGCAGTTTAAAACTGATCATACTGATGATGACGACATTCTGATCATCAAATACTGAGTGGGAGCCATATTAAGAATAACTGTAATCTGCCTTCGAGGTAAAAGCTTCTCTGCATGTTACACCAAGGAGGACAAACCCAGTCTCCAACCATTCCATACCACTAGAGGAACAATACAGAGAGGGCTCAACATCCGCGGCCCACACAGCATTTTCTGGGCGTTAGAAAAGCACAGGACACGGTACTCAGGTTTTGGCACCCAACCGACAAGGTGGGTGCCCTGCGGTGGCTGGGGCGTGAGGTGGGACAGGCGTGGTAAAACAAGGCAGGGCTCATGTGGGACATGCAGGACAGCAGCAGCCACAGCATTCCCAGCCACCTTGTGGTAAGCTCTGTCTAGCAGGCTCGACTGCATGCACATGGTGGTTACGGCCCCGGCAGAAAAGCATGGCGATAAAAGTGAAGCTTTTGGTTCAGAATCACATGACACTTAGATAATAAAGGGTGGTCAGTAGAAACACGACAGATTAAAAGAAGCTGAAAAGCACAGATATTTTGAGAACAAGTGTGTGTGTGTGTGTGGGGGGGGGGGGGGAGCATTCCATGCAAAAAATACCATACGTCATTCATCTGCATTGTTCTATTATCCCCTGTGGACCTGGTGGGCTGTGGGTGCTTCCAACCAAGAGTGAATGGTGCTTACCGTTTTGAAGCTGGTAGCTAACGCAAAAACTATCTAGCTAGCTGTCGCACAACAACCAAATACTGAGCGTCCCTACAGCTAAAGGGTCCGCGCGGCCGTAGCCTACCACTGGTGAGTTAGGATGATACCCTGCAATGGCTAGTGCTTCCTATCTATGCATCTCCATCTATCCATCATTCATTCATTAGTTCATTCAGTCATCAAGTTGTTCGTCTGTGTTGAGTCCAATGTCAGTTCAACTCAAAGACAACATGAAATCAACTGACATTCACTTTTTTCCTTAAGTATAAAAATATATATATATCCCACATGCTGTGATTAATTTTTCATTTATTTGCCTCTGTTCTGAGTGTCTGACTAGAACTGGCCCACAATGGCCAGTTTCACCTTTCATCCATCCATTGCAAGTCAGCGTTCGCCCTTACGAACCAAACCAGCGCCTACACTACGGTAAGCAAAGACAACACCAGCCTGTTGTTGAGCTCACGGCTCAAACCCTTTCCTTCTGAGCTCTGTGCACTAGCAGTGACGCCCGCCACGGTCCCGTACCCACTAAGCTCCCAGCTTCACGGGGTGCAGCCGTTCACCCTGGGTCGTCTCCTTCCCGTCTTGGCTGCACGCTCTGCTATTGGACAATAGGGAACTCACCAGTACATAGTAGTAAGCATACAATGCTGCCAGATGGTGCAATACAAAAAACTTGTCGCCTATCGCCTTCCAATAGTAAAATATAAGCAGCAGATCTGTAAGAGTGTGGGGGGAGAGAGAGAGAGAGAGAGAGAGAGAGAGGGAGAGGGAGAGAGAGGAAGGGGAAGGAGAAAAGGGGGAGAAAAAAAAGCAAGATAAGATGTTAAACAGGCGTCCTGCGTTTGTCTTCTCTTTATCTTCAACATGCCCTTGGATAAGCCAGCCACAATGTGTTTGCCCCACAGTAAGGAAAGTCGTTGCAGAAGTCTGCTGTCCCCAACCTCTAACCTCCACCCTCTGCCTACAACCCAGCACACTGCGCCCTCACCTTCACGCAGGAAGGAATGGCACTCGGTCTCACCAGATATGAGGTAGCCTGTTGTGATGGCAACATTGATCTTCACCAGTGTCGGATCGCCCCTGTTGACACAGAAACACACACAGCTGTCAGGCTCGGAGCATTCAGCCCTGGATGATGCCACCCAGCACACACACACACATCCAGGATCCACACTCACACTTTACTATTTATCATGTATAGTATTCATTCATTCATTCATCATTATTCATGCTGTGTTTTCAATAGGTGACAACGTTTTCTCTTTTACCTTCTGCATTTCTACGTTTGAACGAAGGTCCCGCTAAAGAAAGAGAGAAAGAGACTCACCATACTGGGTCTTCGTTGACGGCATCGTCGAAGAACAAGATGTAGAGACAGAACAGCCCCACCAGGAGTGCATGCAGGGTGGACACGGTCCTGCAAGGTACACACACACACACACACGCACACGCACACGCACGCGCACACACACACACAGGCACACGCACAGGCACACGCACAGGCACACGCACGCACGCACACGCGCACGCACGCACACGCGCACGCACAGGCACAGGCACACGCACACGCGCACGCGCACACGCACACGCACACACGCACACACACACACACACACACATGCACACACACAATAACCTTCCTATGAGGGACAAATTATTAGGATCTATAGGGATCACGAAATGGGAATGTTTTTGCAGAACAACATCTTCGAACAGTTAAGAGGAGTGCTTAGCGTCTTGCCTGAGACCCCTGTGGTAGATTGATTCAGACCCTCAGACCCAGAGATTAAATGCTGCTGTTGCTGGTTCACGATGGGAGACAGACGTTCATGCAGTGAGTGAGTCAGTCCCCCCCCCCCCACTGGGCAGCCAAGCGTTTCCTGCCAGTCAGTCTGAGCTGGGCCAGAGTTCCAGGACCGCACTGGGAATCACTGGCTCACGAGTGGCAGCAAGGCGGTGGGAGTGGAGTGGTTCTGCCACAACACCGACCGGCCCGTCCGCACGGTTAACATGTCTTTGATCGCGGGAGACGGCTGGGGAATGCAGCTGGACCACAGATGTGAGTGGCAGCATTGCGTAATCACATCAACAAGCACAAACGCAATCTTGTCACCTGTGCAAATCTACAACATTGCTTTTTCATCAATAGAATATTAGGGGCTTGTAACAACCAATATAATTCTCAGAAAGAATTGTTTCTGAATACAGTTGGAGGTGCGCAGACCCATGGGGATATAAACCACCAACACTGTCCAAAGTCCAAACCACACACCACTCATGAACAAAAGACACCAGGAATCAGGAAGCTGTTGTGCATGGAGTTGTTGATAACGAACAAGCAAAAGTTACTGGGAAACAGACTAACTGACATTTACAAATTCCAAGAACAAGAGACCAAACGCCGAGGGTCTGATTTCATTCACTGTGCCACCACCAGTAAAACCAGTGACAGGAACGATCCCAATAACCAAACTGGGATGACATTGGAGGAGGAAGGACAATGGCTCCTGTTCATCATGACACAAACGTGTTGTAACAGGACAGGGTTGATGCAGTGTTCAGTTTGTTTTTTCACAGGTCGGTTTTCATAAAACCACACGGCAGCAATTGTTTCTAGAAGGAAGTGAGAGCGACACACCTCACTCCCGCCCACCAGCAAAGCCTGTTGCTATCTTTCAGGTAGTACGAGAGAGAGAGAGAGAGAGAGAGAGAGAGAGAGAGAGAGAGAGAGAGAGAGAGAGAGAGAGAGAGAGAGA
>JAOPUI010000098.1:8524880-8544506 GCA_027123135.1 Urophycis floridana | reverse complement strand
TTTTTAGCCTTGTTTTAATCGATACTTTCGATCGATAGTTTCCGTTTCCGATTATCCAATCAGATATAAGTGTTGGTCATATTTTGAACGTCTTTATTTGCTGATATTGGGAATTTAAGGTGTGCTTTGAATGTGACGTGTAAGTGTAATTGCGCTTTCTGATGTAGATCGTTTGTTGTTGTTTTCTAAATACGCACTTCATGTTGCACAAAGAAAAGCCAAACGTACATTTCAACACAATACTGACATCGTCTGGTTGATCTGTAGTATTGCATGGTGCCAACTCTAAATGCAATGCATGCAATAAACATTATCATATCAGAACGACTGTCCTGATAGGATAATGCTGTTCTACAGTGTGTATAAAACGACAGTCTGCTTGCATTTTTGCCACGATCATTTGGAATAGACATAGGCTTTGGTCTTTGTCCCATTAGGTTTGAAGATAAAAGATTAACAAAAAAAAATCAGTTTAAAGTAATGTAAAATGGGCTGTAAAGGGCAGCTCAACCCACATCACCATTTCTCCCAAGCCTTTAATCTACTTTGATCCCAACCCACCCAACCCAACTTCTTATTCATTTTATTTGTGTATGTATACTTTTATTCATTGTGTTTTTAGAGTTTTATCCAAGACCTTAATCTACCTTTTTATTTATTGTTTGTTTTGACTATTTTTCATTTTATTTGTGAACTTATTCCTTCTATTCATTTTTATTCATTGTGTGTGGTCACCGTTTTGAAACACTTGGGGTCAACTCTGTTGTTTTTAAATGTGCTATACAAATACATCTGACTTGACTTGACCATTAGAACACATGTGTATTAGTTCTCATTGGGGCTACACATCGTCCACAGAGTCCATAGAGGGCATGGCGGCACTGTCCATAAGGCCAGTCCATTATTGGGAAAGCTCCAAAGAAAGGGGCGGGTCTAGACCCCCATGGTCCAAACCACAGGTCCAAACTTTTGCATGTTAGTAAAATGGAGTAACCACTCGTGACCACGGTGCTTTGAATGGTCTTTCCCTTCCTCCTGGCTCTTCTCAGTGTTAACTGGGAGGACTGGGGATTAACGGAGGAGCTATCCAGAACGGGCTCCTCCAGGTCGAGATGACTGGCTGAAGGAGAATGTCATCGAGTGACGCGGGGAAGTCGGCAGTAAGACGAGACGCGACTGCTACGCGTAAACACACGGACGCGCACAGGATTACCCCAACACCACGCACAGCCAGGTCGGTTACCCAGCCCTCCTCGGGTTGGTTTTTCTATTCTATTACTGTTTTCAGAACCGCATTTTCTCAGTTCGATTCGCTTTTTTAAATTCTTCTCCGCATATTTTTTTTTGTTCTGGGTAATTTCCTGGTGTTGGTGCTGTCAGCCACTTTCTTCCCTGCGTATTACGTGGCCCGCCTCGTAAAACGAAGACACGCAGTTAAGAAGATAGTATATTATATATATTACGCTGTTACTATGAACTTCATATATTTCTGTAACATGAAACGGTTGCTCATTTGGGGGGCTAAACTGTGTGTGTGTGTGTGTGTGTGTGTGTGTGTGTGTGTGTGTGTGTGTGTGTGTGTGTGTGTGTGAGAGAGAGAGAGAGAGTGTCGAACTAATGTCAGTGCGACGTGATCATGATATCCGCGTTGTAAAACAACACATTTCGACCGATACTGTAGGTATTTCAAGCCTTTGTGGTGCGAATGTCATGAGCGTAGGCCTACGACCCAGATCGCATGCGGCGTAAAGGTAATAGGGTTTTTTGCGCAACAACAAAAACAGATTGTCCTGATGGCTGAGAGCTGAACGTCTTGTAATCTCCCTAAATACCTATTATATCGGGGGAAAACAGAACCACATCCCCTGGAACGCTGACAGCTAGTGAGGAGTGGCAACATGAGAGCAAGTCTCACTTTGTCTCCACCATGCTTCGCAGAAGAGGCAGGCACGAAGCCTTTTGAAAGCCCCGTTGAGTTAGTGGGTGTTGTGGGGGCCTTCCTGATGATATAATACTTGGATGAGCCCCGGCCGCCCCCCTCTATAAAAGCCTGATATAACTAAGGCATGCACGGACAGTTGCCTGAACAAGAGGCTCTATAAACAAGACAAGACATAGACGGATTGAAGTGGAACCAGGAATGGGTCCATAACTGGCTTGTGGAGAGTACAATAAGTCAGGGTGTGTGCTTTGAGACCCTAGAGACCCCTGTTAAAGTACGGATGACAGTAAACTAAACTTCTGTATCTTCATCATAGACTCTTGCTCATAGATGTCATCGCTCAGTGCTCTTTGGCTTTAGGTGTGCCACTAGATTGTCATGAAGACCTTTCATGGATCATCAACAGGCAAACGGTAACGAATAGATGAATAGATAACTGCAGGACAGTGGCAGGACAAGGAGGGCCACCACCCTGTCAATATGAGGATGGAAAGAAGGCCATGGCAGGGAGAATCAGAAAGACAAACTGCCGTTAAATACACTGTGTGTTCATTAAGCAAACACAGATTAACACCAAACATGGAAAGTATTACAATGAAAACATATCATGGAAGACAAAAAGCATTGCTTTCATAATAATGAGCCATACAACTACTATATCTACTGAACAATATTTATAATACATTTATTTATTATGTATATACTTTTTTTCTATTGTAAGAGTGTCTGATTCAAGAATAAAATTCCACATACCACCTGCCCCACATATGTGGACCAGAGGTTGAAAAACAAGGTAACTCCACAAACTTACTTTCTGGGTCTCACCTGGTCTCTCCTGAGGACCCAACATCCTGAGGACCCACAATGTTGCACACAGTGTTGATGCATGCACGGCGAAACAGGATTTTAAACACTTTTCAACCACGGCAGTAACTCTTGTAGGACCACTTTTTGCCATTCAACACTGGAAGCAGGGTACTATAGACTTTTCTTAATTAGGGGTAGTAGTATCAGTATGAGTAGTATAGTCTAAATTCAATCAATGTATGGTTGCACATATTCACTTTTGTCTTTATTTGTGATTGACAGCTTAATCGTATCCCTGTATAAATGTTTGCACCGAATAAGGCGGGAACAGCAAAAAGAAAACAGTTAAGGGCATGCCCATTTCAGCTGTGTTGACACTGCAGACTCTCCAAGCGAGCCGCCTTCTCTGCTTGCATCCAAAGCCACATGTCATGTCATGTCACAGCTTTCATCGGAACACACATAATGCAGTAATGAGGCCAGGCCCCCAGCCCTCTGGGCAAGGCGGGCACAGCGAGAGGCAGGAGACATGGAGCCGAATACAGTTGGCAGCAGAGCGCTTCCAGAGAGTGAAATCAAAGTCATGCACAGGGTGTGGACAGGGCAGGGCAGTGTTGTGGAATGTATGGAATAGGTCTAAAAAGTGGTGCGCTGGAGCGAAATAATTCATTGCAATGCAGCCGTGCATTCAGTGCATCACACGAGAGTGCGACCACAGAGAAAATGGTGCAAACAACGCCCCCCAGGTTTACATTTTTCACTGTTGGTGTCACTATTTCACATAGTCTATCCATAATAATTACATATGACATATGTAAATCAAGGGAAAACAATAAATAAGGCGCAGGAAGGGGTTGTTGTTGACAGAGTTGACGCCCAGCCACAGAAATCAATAGCGCTTGTCTTGTGGAACTAAATCATTCTTATCTGATCTAACTGGTGTGATATTCTGAAGAAGTCCCCGGTTTGTTCCGCCCATTGAGACTGAGCATTGGTCTGTGTCAAAGAGAACATGTTTGTCCTGTGATCCAGTCTCTGATACTCTCTGCTGGAAGTCGCCCAATCTATTCCACGTTTCTTTGGGACGAGATGGTGGCGGTCGGCCTCGCATGATTGGCTGTGGCTTTTTTCCAGTGACCAGCGAGAGGAGAACGCTCGGGACAAGACGCTGCAGCAGAAGTGGCGTGGTGACAGGACTGTGCCTTCAGGGTGCCACTCCGAGGCGATATACAAAGGTCAGTCCTATGAACACACACACACACACACACACGCACGCACGCACGCACGCACCCACACACACGCACGCACGCACAGACACACACTCGGGAGACACACACTCAGACACACAGTGTTGTCCCCCTGGGTGAATCAATGTCTCAGATTGACAGGGGACTTTGACGTAGCAGGTTGTGGACTTCAAAGAACACTGTTGACTGAAGCGATGTGTTGCCATCCGTTCCCAGAGCCCAGCCCCGGAGCGGTGAAAGTGGTCCGCCTGACCACCTTCTACTGTAGGCTTTCTGCTCCGCCGAGCACAACCCCTGCCTGTGCTGCGGGGGCCCCCGCGGCGCCTGGAGACCCCCCCCCGCACCACCGCCTACCCAGGTGAGTGGCACACAGAAACCGCCATTTCAAGTCCTCCCCACACAGAGCCAAACCCATCGGGAGGCCAAATGCTCCCAGGGTTAGTGTTGTGTCACGCCCTGCTGAGTCGTTCAGGGTACAAACGCCCATCCACCTGCGTAGGCCTACCCCTGCCTGCTCATTAATGGAATTCATTCTCTCATCTCTCTGACGTGTAGCTTGATCAAAGCAGCGTAGAGCACAGCAATGTATATCGTGTGTTATGTAACACTAGAGAGGAACACAACTGAAGCATGGTTCAAGCTCACAGCCAAGTCTCTGGGATGCCTCTGGCATGCCTGCTCCTCAAGCAACAGGGGGGCCAGGGACTCCATGTATTTCAAACATCTGCCAGGAATTCCAGTTGCCTGCAGCCCTGTTTGTACTGCAGGGTACTGCATGTGAAGCTGCAGAGTTTAAACATTCAACAACAAGCTGTCATTTAATTTAATATGTCTGCTGGCCAACTGTAGGCCTCCTTGATCAAGATGCCTCACCCTACTTTTACCTGAATAACTTCTATTCAGGTCATTAAGGGTTTCTTTGGATAAAAGCATATACTAAAATGTCTATGTATTTTATCTATACTTGAACACAAATAAGGACCTACATGACAGCTTGTGGCTTTAACTTTGACCTCAGCTTAGACGCAGGGGAGAAAGACTGACTGATCAAAGGAACAGAGGAAACACGGACACAAATATATCGGATCATTTGTCTCTTGGGCAAGTGGCCACGCAAGTGTGTGTTTGTGTGTGTGCGTGCGTGTGCATGCTTATGTGTGTGTGTGCGTGCGTGTGCATGCTTATGTGTGTGTGTGTGTGTGTGAACAGGTGGATTATACAGTCCTTCTCCATAATCATAAAAGGCAGAGCTGACGCCCGGGCACATACTTCAGGCCAAGCACGTACACGTGTGAGAGGCAGAGCTGCTTCCCTTTAGTTTGGCCCTGAGAGAGGCGGTCTCCCCGGGGAACAATCACCCGTTCTGCTCACCACAATAAGTGCAATCATTTGGCGCTTACGTGCGAGCGAAAGGTGTGTGGAAGAGACGGCGGTGGCCTGTGTGTTTGGTTGTTGACCTAACTGTTGTTGTGGGTGTCATCAATCAATCACAGAGCACTTGACCTTTCCACCCGTTGCACACTTTCTCTCTGCCTGTGGATCCTCTGAGCGCCATGCAACATCACCTTATATGGGCAGAATTCTCCACTGTGAGTGTGCAAGTGTTTGTGTGTGTCTCTGTTTGTTTGAATGTGTGTCGGTCCATCACTTACTAAGTATATATACAATATATATATATATACATATATGTACTATATTTTAACATTTAATTTCAGCCCATTTGTTGTGTGCTGAATTAGACTGAGCTGAGGGAGGATTCCGTGGCCCAGATGACTGCAGTGGGCTGAAGAGCTCAGAGGAATGGCAGGAATGTCACCCTCCCTGTTTTGTAACTCTGTTGTGGGAAACGTTCGACATCTGAGGTGTGCAACGTCTCTGTGGGAAACAGCGGTGTGTGGTCGCCGCGCGAGACATTTCCTCTGGATGTTTTCATCCAGCATGTTTGGAGAAATCTGTAGCGTGGCCATCTTCTGTATCTGTATGTATGTACTGTATGTATGTATCTGTATGACAGAAACATACAGTATCTTATAAATATTTATTTAAAGCATGACTCATGTTCATAATTAACTTTATGTAAAATCAATCACTTGCCAACCCTGCTATGATAAATAGGCACATCTAAGGAGTGTTGCCACAGGCTGCTGACAAGGTGTTCTTTACTTCTTTATCCTTGCAACATATTTCAGGACTCGCATCCTTTTTCTCCCTGTGCCAATGATTAAGAAGTGTTCCATTCAGTCATTCCAAATGGAGGAATTTCCTCCTTTCGTTGGTAACTGATACATCTTATCGGTTATGTTTGCCTTGTTTGCATGTTGCCTGAGTGTACCTTGTCATAGGCTGATAAAAGATATTAATGCTTAATCCCATTTGACATGCATATTAATACTTTATCTGCATGACTCCACACTATGTGGATACAACACAGTGAAGTTATTTGTTCGCTTCTACAGTGTTTGAGGCACACATTTGGGGCAAAATAACCAAACTGTTTTGTCAGGTTAGGTTAATTGACATGCACCACAAACACAGACTCTTTCGTCAACCTGGATGTCTCACCACAAGTCATTGACCACCAATGTTTTTGTCTCTTTCTGTTCCCTGCTCTACTAGTTTACCCAAAGCTCTTAGAGGTGAAGCTCATGGCTTACAGGTAAGAATCCACAACCCAACCTCTATTAAAGTTCATGCGAGCTACTAATGCGCCATAAAGGGGCAGACAACAATTTTTAGCAGTCAGGGGAGAAAATTGATTATTATGGATAAGACATCCTGTGCATTTTGTGAAAACAAAGATCTGAAAACATTCCGAGTACATTCTAAAAAGAGTTTTCCCCTGTTAATGTAATGAGCAAAGGGTGTGCACATTTGTGTTCTCTCCCACCCTTGAAATATCTTCCTCCGTCTTTCAAGATAACCTGTTTGTCCACGCCTAAATCATTGTTCTTGCCTAGCCATGGGAACGTGCTTATGCGAAAACCATTGTCGCATACTTGAAAACCACAAAGCTTTTTGTACACTCTCTGCGTGGCATGTGCATGTGTCAGGTGACCCAACCTCATGTGGACATATGAAAACTATTAGCTTGGGATTATTTTACACATGCTGTGCATAGCTTTGTTGTGATCGTGTCAGATGAAATGTTCATTTCTACAGTGATATTCCACTTTTGGTGAAATGCAGTTGTGTTTTGAACCGTGTCATCAAACAGGACCGTGGCAGTGCTTCCCCCAGAGCCTCACTAGAAGAGTCTGCGTGCCTGACACCATCAGGGAAGTCATCGCTCCCGGTCAACAACCAAGAGGAAGCCGTCTCAGAGTCAACGGCCACCCACACCTTCTTCTGTGAGTTTCCCTCACACCATTACGACGCCGGGAGCCCGCAGTCTGTTCCACCCGTGTCCAAACTGAACAGTGGGCCGGCGGCCTCGTCAGAAGACAGGGAGTCAGACCAGCGTCCGGAGTTTACAGAGCACAACAAAACGATGCTGTCTTCAGCCATGGTGTCAGTTCTTGCCCCACATTGGAGCACGCGGAACCAGCGCACCAAGAAAGGCCTGTCCGCTGAGGACTTTGAAGGGCAAAGCTTGGCCTGTGGCCCGCACACCGGGTGTGGGCCGGCCGCCCCCAACCGCTTTTTGGAATCCCACAGACAGTTCAGTGGGGAGAGGGTTCTGAGGGATGGAACTCACACTCAAGAGAGGGACCCATTGGTGGTCCCTGGGAGGAGGAGTGATGGCTGGTCCTCTTTGAGTGGGCCCTCGAGTCTAAACCTTAACTTCACAGCGAAGAGGCTCATGCCCCTTACGGTTTCTTTCGACATGGACTCACACAGTTTGGACAACAGAGATGCGGCGGGGCGTCATGACAACCTGAAGGAGAAAGCGCCTCCAGTCCCTTCCCTCTCATTGGATCTGCACACAAATGAAAGGATGCCACCAGGGGGACACCACGAGCCTCTGACACATCCAAGCTCCAAACCCACCACCAGCAGCCTCCTTCTTTCTTTGAGGAAAATCGGTTCGACATGGAGAAGCCAAGCCATGTCAGAATCAAGTTGCCGATCTCTGAGCAGCTCAAACAGGGAGCGAGCTGCAGTGCCTTTCAGTCCCAACCCATCCCTTACCCCAGCCAATAACAACTCATCAGAAAGATGGATGCCCTGCCCCCATTCATCACACATTCCTTACGGGACCGACAAATATAATCCCAACGTTTCCCAGACGAACAGTGTGACAAATCCAAGTCTTTCTCACCTGCAGAAACAACTCTCTGTTAACAAACTGGGCAGACAAGAAAAAACAAGCATTTCAGACAATAGCGCAGATCCAGCCAGGCTCTCCCAATACGAGCAATACAGTATACTGAAAAGTCAGGCTCTACCGAGAGGAACCACACTGAGGTCAGGAAACTGGTGGAGGCATTTAGCTCAGGACAGTAGTTTGCAGCATGGTTTGAAAGACTCAGCCAACATCATCAACAACAACAGAAATGACACAAACACATCCTTAGTTACACCCTGTAATAGAAACAGTGCCTCCTTGAGTCCCAATGACAACAGGAGCTTAAACAGACACATCCTTACTCATGCAGAGCATAACAAAGCTACGGCATTTCATACACAACACCTTCCTATGAAACGACAAGGAGGTCCAGACACTCTCAGACGAGGCAACGCTGAGGATAGGGCGGAGGGGCTGTCTGACATGTTTTCCACACATTCTAAGGGCTTCAATTTGAATGACAAACAATCTCAACAGCCGCATAGTTTACAGCATGAGGTGAAAATGGTAAATGTAAATAAAACCTCAGCCAACATCAGTAACCAAAATGTTTACTTGTTGGATAAAAGCCATCTAACGGCAGACACCCAGAGACCCCAACTTCCTACTTCACCAATGAGTAGCCCGACTTATCTGGATTGTACATCACCTGAAAACACCTCCCCTAAGAATCAAAATGAAAATAAGTTCACCCACGCTTTTGTAAAGCAATCCCATTCTCTTGATTCCAGCCAAGACGTTAGCTCCCAATCTACTGCGTTACCCCGTTGTACCTACAACAAACCTAAGCCCCTTGCTTTTGAGAGGACCTACCCTTCCATCGCTGTGCATGTGCATCCTACAGCCTTGTCAATATACCAGTTGCCGGCCAACTCTAAAACAAACTGCAGCCCTCTGCTCACGGGTAATTCCTCCCCCACCACCCCCTCTACCACCACCACCCCCTTTGTGCACCTCGCCACCCCAGTCCCAGCCCCCAGCTCCACATCTCCAACCCCTTTGATTAGCACCTCGTTTCTCCTAACACCCCCGTTGACTCCCACACCCGTGCACTCTCCCTCCCCAAAATCCTCCTTATCTAAAAAACCGAGAACATTCTCTGAAGGCCTGGACATTTCTTCCAAGGACATATCCCCCAAGGGTCGGAGAAGGGTGACGTGGCAGGATTCAGTGGATGTGCAAAAGTCTGAGGATGACAAGGGCCAGGCCACAAGCCCACTGCCAAAGACCAGCCCTTCACCTCTAACCAGATCTCCTCGTAGCTTAGAAAGCCCCTCTATTTTTTCTTTCCTCAGGGAAGGCAGTCCGTCTGATGCTCGGCAATCCTCCCCCCTCTTTTCCCCAGTTCCCAAGACCACAGGCGTGAAGACCCAGAGTGGAGAGAGATGTCCACAACCTGTGTCTGATAACCCTGTAAGCCCCATGGATTGGATGTTGTCTACATCACCGGGTCCAGATAAGAGGCCATCAGAAAGGGCTACCCAATGTCGTTCCTCCACACCACTCTCTCTTCCCTCAGACTTTGGCTATGAACTACGTTATAGTTCTCCACCTTACTCCTCCCTTAAGTCTACACGTTCCCCACAGGGGGATGCCAAGAATTCTTTGCCCACATCTCCTTCTGGCTTTCAGCAACAGACCCTCTCGCCGTCTCCTACCTCTAGGCCCAGTTCCTTATCACCTGACCCAGCCGCAAACAGAACCCCACCCCAGTCCCCGCGTTCTCCAGACCCAATTCCCCCAACCCAAATTGTTCCCCTTCCGTTCCCAAACAGGTCTGTCTCGCGAGAGGGCTTAAAAAACGAAGAAGTCGACAACAGTAGCAGGAAGCCTAGTCTTCTCAGGAACAAAAACACTGGCGTTTCACAGGAGGACAACAGAGCAGTTGTTGGCTCAGAGCGTGTCTTGCCACAGGCCGCACCGCATATCAAAACAGTCCCACCGCCCTCCACACGTGTGAATGTGATTGAAACACTTGTTTACAGCCTTTCTAAAGGTAATTCAACAGACTCGTCAAACAACACCACACCCAGATCCCTGGTTCAGTGTGCCTCCAACACAAGGTTCTCTGTGGGGATGACGCCGAGCGCACTGCTGAGAGCCAAAAAGAGCAGGGTTGAGGGCGATCACTACTATCCGTTGTGTCACAAAAATAATGCGAGCGGCACAAAGGACACTCGGTTGCCTCGCTTTACAGTTGCCGCCGACAGAAGCACAAATGGCAAAGTTCCTTCCTCGAAGGATGAAAGGAAGGATGGAAACGGCAGCAGACCTGGTGTCTGTTTACCTGCTAATCAGGAAACACATGTACCCCACAAAGCAACACTGGAAAGTGCACACAAAGGAATTAACAAAATGGACCACATTGTCAGCAAACTGCGACAACATATCAGTGGTATGCACTCTGATGACCCTCCAAATTATAACCAAAGCTTCAAGACACCCTCTATTAGTGGATCAAGTGACGGCAACAACAGTGACATCACCGTCAAAAGTAATGATACGTTAGAAGGGGATAAAGAGGGTGAGAGAATGGACATTCAGGTGGAAAAGGAGGACAGGTGGAAACAAAACAGATATACTCTCGTACCAGCACAACAGCTGGGGAGAAAGAGCGGTGATGATTTCTCTAGTTCCTCAGACACAACACCTGAGTTTAATGCTCAGGAGAGGTTTTCGCTTTCAAACCAACCGTTTACGGAAAGGGAAGCCCAGTTGGAAAGGACTAGCCCCAGACAATTGTGCCAGCATTTCAATAAAGGTGATGGGGTCAATGTCAAAACTAGCAAAACTCAATGTGGGGATCCCAATCCTTGCAAGCAGCCACCTGGGGACCCTCACTCCACCACAACATTATGTGCTGGTTCCACCAACAGGCCTTGCTCCCCCTTCGCTCCATTGCCCTCCACATCCACACTCTCTCCCTTTCCTACGACCACTGATGATGATAGTGTCTTTTACAGTCCAAAAGAGCTGACACCTCCCTGTGAGATGGGACGGTCGGCCAGTCCTTTAGGTACTGCAAGGCGGAAGATGTCCACGAGTCCATCGACAGGGGGCCCCGGTCAAGGCTTGCCATCCTACTCTTCCTGTGCAGATCTGAAGTATGGCATCGACGCCGGGCGCTCCATTTCCGTGAGCTCAGTGGTCTCGAGCCGCCGTCTGGGCTCAGAGCGTATCTCAAAGGGGCTGCGGGTCCTGAGTGTGGACAACCTCTCTGATCCAGCTCTGGAGACATCCAAGTACAAATGCCAGAGCATGGGCGAGCAGGGAAACACACGGAGCTACCGACTGTCCTCCAGCCCAGGTGAAATGAGATCGAGGTCCCTCCCTCGATCGCTGACCCCTCTGTCCTGTTGGTCTTCAGGGAGCAGCCCGCCCAAAAGCCAGAGTCCCACAACTTCACCACAGGACCGCCTGTCGGGTCCCAGATCTCGGGACACTGGCCGCTTCCAGTATCATCCAGAGGGTGCCCTGACCCCACCTCCATCTCCTGCCCTGCCAGTCGCCGGGCTGATGTCCAAACCCCGCGGTTCAACCTCTCCCGTGTCCCCTGGAGCGTCTGACGATGGACTGTCAGTCAGAGGGTTGCTGCCCACCAGGGGTTTGCTCGCCAGCCTTTCAGACTGTGATGAGTCCTCGGACAGCAGCTCGAACTCGACCACGGACGATGAGTATTACCTGGACTCTGAGGAAGATGACGATAAAGAGAGCGCTTTGTGAACCAGGGAAGGAAGTGCAGTCCTTCTGGAGTAGCACTTTGGGTGTGACTGACAGCCGAGGAACTGAACTTTAGATGGAGATGGACGGTTATTGTGGGTTTTTTTTTTTCTTTTGTTGTCATGTCATTCTGAGTTATGTGTCATGGAATATGAGGAGCGGATACATTTAACTACATAAGAGACCGATGGAAATAAGGGTGATGCTGACAGAGGTTTGACCTGGACTTCATCAAGTTTCATTAAGGCTTTTTCTCTCATCTTACACGATTTTTATTCTTTGTGTCAAAGTGATGGAATGAGATATCAACTTAACAATGTGTGTCAAATCTATGCATTATAAATAAGAATGCAATACAAAAAAAATGGGAATGGGTAAAGAGTACCTGAACAAAGACTGGTATGAATTCCTTTGTTTTTTGATTTATTCATATGATCAAAGTGTAACAATGCTTTGGTGACAGATTATGCTATTTTTGTACTTATTTATCTTGATTCTGCTTTGTAAGGTACAACCAAGTCCTTAAAACCCACATAAGACCCAACAATAGGAGGCTATTATGTATACAAAATATTTACTGTATTATATTGTGATATATTATTTGCTGAAACATTATGACTGTATATATTTTTTGGAACACAATTACAAGCTGATTATTTTAGCAGTTTTTACAAGGGCAAATTGCTTATTTCATAAAAATAGCCAAATTTAAGGTTTGGCCTTAAATAATCTAAACAGTACAAGATTGTGTTTCTATTGATGGGTGGAGATGATGCTCAGGCCTTCATTTGTCGCCTACTATTTAAATGTCAATACAGATTTCTATTTCTTCTTTTATTTTTTACTAAAAATCTATCACCCATTTCCTTGTTTTGCAGTGTTCTTTTTAGCTTTCTGAATAAATCATGAAAGTCTATACTCGTCTCCTGACCATCTAGTTCTTTAAGTGACTATGGTCAGCCTTGGCCTTGAGCAACTATGCGCTGGCCAGCCGCAATGGTATTGAAAGGCCACCACCCTTGGTGAGCTACATTATGTCCTTTGAACATCAGCAATACTGATGCCGTGGTGCATACTGTATTGAAAGACTGGGACATTCTTGGTCACTGTCTCAGTAAACACATTGGGTGTTGACCTCATGGGCTAAACCACAACAAGTAATGAACTGACTAGGTCATGTGTCTAGAGGGTGTAACTCCTTTTTAGCAGTGCATTCTTCACAGTATACGTGTAAATGTGCAGCTGCACCATTTAATACTTAATGATACCTCAAGTATAGCATAATATCGTTCATGGTTACAATCAAAGAAATAACAAAGGTTCAACAGAGGAAAGAAAACCATAAAGGTATTACTCAATGTACATAGGCTGATGTATTGTCTGATACACACATCTCTGGTGATTTACAAGAAAGACTGCAGAGGGTTGATTTGGAAGTACAATTCAAACAGAGATGGATTGAAGGATTTGCTGCATGGCACAGTGGTTTAAAGTGGAGTAGTCTACAGGATGGAAGTCCCCCCATGTAAGTCGCTTTGGACTAAAGCTAAATGCCCCTTTCCTTACCCCCATCCTGTGCACTGACCACATCACTTCTATCAACCCTGTTTGCTGTTGTGGGAAATTTGCAGGACTTACTTGAGCTCTTCACTGGCCTTGTGACCTGTTAAGTACCACTGTGTTACTAGGATCATGTAATGCCATGAAACTGACTATCAGTAGAGGGAGGCCAGATGTTATATATCCACTAAAGTGTTCTCCTTGAAGGGGCATTCATCCTGAAGGACATTGTACATTGCTTTTCAGCCTGTGGTATGCGAGGGTACTGCAGGTAGTACGTGGGATTGTAGGCTTACGATCGACAAATGTACAATAATAACAAATAATATAGATCATTGAAAATAAAGAAATTATAAATATTGTTCAGATAATGTGGTAGGCCTATATGAGTCATTCCTAGTATTTGGTGCCATTTGAGTCCCCATAGCCTAAAATTGAATATTTTTTGTAAAAATTTGCCAATACTTATTTCTAAAAGCTCATCTTATATAGTTAACCCCCCTCTACCGTAGAACACAACAGTATGTCCCCAGAATTAATTGCACTTAAAATAATTCCTCCGATTTTAGCACAAACAGCGAAACTGCCATGTCCCCAATCATGTTTGCTCAACTTCAGTTACAAATATGAGTAATAAAAATCAAAGAAATTCTACATTTTTCATTATTTTTGTATAGCCTTGTTTATAATGTTCCTCACCAAATGTTATTTTTTGTGATTAAAACATTTTTAAGACTTAAAGTCTTTAAAATATGTTGTGTCCCTGAATCGACTGTCCCCCCTGTTACTCTGGTGCAAGTCCCCCTGAAGCCCCGCCTCCGACTAACCCTCTAGTCACATGACTCTTACAGTAACATTCATTTTTGGAGGGAAATCATCTACAAGAAGCAGAGTAAGTATCACTCTTTAATCAACCTTTTTTTCAATGTTTTAGAAAGCTTGACTGATGCGGTAAAGCATAACATGTCCACCCTGTTATGCTTATAAATAGTGGAAACTGATTCTTTTTTGTAATTTTGAAAATATGACTAAAAAACATGTTAAAAATCTTCTTCAGTGGTCACCATTAGCTAGCTTCTTCCACATCACATGAGTAGTAATAGCTAACTTTAGCATAAAATGTCCCCCCTGTTACTGTTTTACACAGTAACAGGGGGGACACATAGTAACAGGGTGGATGTAAGAGGGCTAGATGAATAAGTGTTTACAGTTTGTATTGGTTTTTTTTATACATTATTATGGCTTTTTGGGTTGTGGTGCCAACAGAGGCTGATCGTGAAACCTGTCAGTGCAAAACTCACGAGAACTTACAGTTCATGGCCAACACCCTGTACAGCCAAGGTCTGTCAGCAACAAAGAACCTTGAGGAGATGGTAGATGCAACAATGTGCGATCCCAAATCCAAACGCTGCGCATATGGTGAGTGTAAAGACTGTGTCTGCTCAACCCATACAATGCTTAGAGTTCCAGAAAACACAGAGATAGCCCTAACCCAATGGTCTCTGGAAGACAACGCTAAAGTGAACGATGGAGAGGAATCTGGGAAAAGGTCAACAATCACTGTAAAAAAAAATGTGATGACAACAGAGGATGAACTTGTAGGTGAATTTCATGACAGGCTGTTTAGATTTAGGCGGCACATCTTTAATATCCGGTGGCAGTACGGGGCCTACAGACAGCTCAGAGAAAACTTGAGGAACAACGAATGTCTACTACATGTAGATTTCAGTGAGAACTACTCCTGTAAGTATTCTCAAGAAATTCAATCTGTCCATTTTGGAGGGTCACACCAGCAAGCAACCCTACATACTGGAGTTCTGTACACTGCAGCTGAGCAGTCCCCAGTGCCTTTCTGCTCCATCTCACCTTCTAGGCGGCACGATCCCCCAGCTATCTGGGCCCACCTCGACCCTGTGTTAGACATGGTGAGGGAGAGATACCCTCTGATTAATCGCCTTCATGTCTTCAGTGACGGCCCAGCTACACAGTACAAACAGAAGGGCAACTTTTACCTTCTCTCAAAAGAGCCTTTCAAGAAAGGCTTTAAAGATATCAGCTGGAACTTTTTTGAGGCCAGCCATGGAAAGGGAGCTCCAGATGGTGTCGGGGGTACCCTTAAAAGATCAGCTGATCAAATCGTCCGCCATGGAGGAGATATCCCCAATGCAGAGGCTATGCTCCACCAGTTGAGGAACGTGGGTACTTCGGTGGAACTTTTTTTTGTGGGAGAGGGAGATGTTGAGAGGAAAGTGCAGGAAATGATGGAAGCACCCCCACTTGTCCCTGTCAAAGGAACAATGAAAATCCACCAGGTCATTAGTTTCTCTCCAGGGACAATTAAATACCGGGACATAACTTGCCTTTGTCAGGCAGACAAAGGTGTACTGGATTGTGCCTGCTATGGGATACAGGAGGTGAGCCTGGGAGAAGAAGCAAGCCTGCAGTGTACTGAAGAGCCTTCGAGGCCTGAGGTCATCATGAAGGAAAACATCGGGCAGTGGTGCATTGTCAAATATGATGGTGAACCCTACCCAGGAATCATCCTGGGGGCTGTCCAAGACAGGAGGATGGGAACGAGGATGGGAACGAGTAGTGGCCATTGTAGCCATTGTTATCTAATAAATATATATAGTCTTTTTTACACCTTTGAAACCTTTTGTCAGTGTCAATTTTCTCCCCCTTCTAGTCGTACCTAGAACTGGCTTAAACCTAAAACCAACAGTTAACTCAGAGTTAGGCTAGATACATAGCACTCTCCGAACATTACTCTAAAGTATATTCTTTCTTAGTAGAGTAGAGGGGTGCTACATCATGTGATGTCATGTTCATGTATTTGTAGTTGTAATACAAAATGTTAAATTTAATTCTTTAGGCTTCACAGGCCAGTAAGGTTTTTCTGCGAGGTAACTGGTAACATTGAACCACGACAATGCTTGCTTGATATTCAAATTAGATTTTATTATAAATAATTGATGTTGCACAGAAGTGTGCTTTGTTTCCTCTTTTCACGGAAAAAACAACAAGAGGGCCCAACGACAAACAACAAACGAAGTGGGCCACGGACAAACAACAAAACAGGGAAAAGTGATCATGGGATGGTTCAACTATTTACAGTAAAAAGGCATTAAATAAAATATATAAAATTACATATTGTAATAATATAATACATCTAATTAAAAAAAATCTATAAAAATCTATAAAAAATTGAACATCAACATTTTAAATGAAAGAACACAAGCTCACATCTTCTCCACCATCTGGCCAAGCAACCTCTGGAACCCCTCCTGGGCTTCCCTCATTTGAGCCAGGGTCTCAGCGTGCCGTTTTTGGGCGGCCGCTTGGAGTGCTGCCTCGGACTCGGACTCCCTAAGGAACCCCAACAGGTCATCCTCCCTCTGGCGCTTGCGTGGCCTCCTTGGGGTGTAGGCGGACGGAGGACAAAGAGGAGGTGATGGAGTTTGAGATGGAGCTGGAGCTGGAGAGTGGGCATTGGTCGTAGGTGAGGGAGCGCTGGTGGACGAGGACGGTGAGGCATCTGGTGCAGAAACACTGACCTTCAGGGCATCTGGCCTGCGCACATCCAGGCCCATGTCTGTTCCCACAACAGGGAAGACAATGTCATGGTGACCTCCCAAGAGGTCATCCATTTTTGTATAAAACTGAAATCTGCCAGGCCCCCTCCCTGTGGATGAATTTTGTTCCTTCACCTTTTTGTATGCCTCCGCCAATGTATTCCATTTGCGAGCTACCTTGTCTGGGGGAAAGGTCTGCTCGAAATGGTTGGTTAGCTTGCCAGCTATCTCTTCCCATAGCTGCTTCTTAGAATTCCTGGCCATCTTCAGGCACTGGTTCAGGTCCTGGAGGGACCTGGGAGGGCCCCTACCCTCTGCTTCTAACTGCAGCCGCACGAGGTCTATTAAAAATAATGTATGATCCTTCGAAAAAGTCTCAGTCATAACCGAAGCATTTGAAGGCAGTGGGGCAGCGGCAGGCAGTGAGGCGTTTGAAAGCAGTGGGGCAGCTTCTGAATCAGATAGACAGAAATAAAATACAAATGTTAGCACAGTTCCCAGGGTTTCATAACAGTACTGTACAGTAATGACTATTGTTCTATATGTAATATTCTTTGTTTACAGGTTTCTCTCTGTCTCTCTCTCAGGCCTGTGACCCTGAAGGAGGTTGACCCACAAGGAGGGTCACAGGCCACACACACACACAGTACACTCTGGTTGTTATGCACTTGTGGTGGGTCTTATGCTTCCCAGGTCTGCCTCTGGATCTTTGCTTTCTACCTAACTCGAGCATACATATTGTGGACTATGCTGTGCATACTTACTTACTTACTTATATCATACTACTATCTCACCTGTGCTTTGAATGCACACCAAGCCAACTGTATGCCTGAGCCCCTCGTCCAAGTAGTACATTCCAAGGGCCCAGGAAAGGGACGGGTCCTCTCCTGGTCCCAGTACAGCAACATGTTGCTCTCATCAACAAACACTAAAAATGAAACACTGTATTTACACTCTATGTCTTTTGGGCACTGTGCTAAAATGCACAGTTATCATTGTATCACACTGCAAATTCAAAAGTTTATTTCTTATTTAATGAATTAATTATTAATTAATCTATATTACATTTTTTTATTTTGTCTTTATTTTGAAATCTTGTGCCTTTTCCACTGTATTTGCCGAGTTGAATGTGAGTGAAATAAAAAAACGGACAAACTGCTACAAACTGCTATTTTCAACGCAGTTGTATTGTTGCCTAGCAACGCCCGTTTACAATATTGGCCTAACCACAACACCGACTCCCATACCATATAGGCAGATACGGACGCAGTAAGGTATTGCAGTAATTGAGTGATTGAAATTGTCATTTAAACCACCAAACACAATGAAACAGTTCATACTTACAAGTGACACTGGGCGCAGACATCTTGAATTCTTTCTCGGAAACCCTTGCTCGGTCTTCTGTGAGTTCAACCGAGCAGGCAAGTTCTCCGTCCGAGTAAAAGGGGCGTGTCCATGCGTGTCGCTAGGCAATGTTCTCGGACGTCCGAGTCGGATTGATAATAAAACGCACCATTACCTTGAACAGTTCACGTTTCCGTCGTGCTGAATCTCTGACGGATCCGTGACCACTCCCGACGGCAGAGCCACTAGCTGCTGCTGACGACCGCGCACCAAATGAAACTGCGGTGTGCACCGAAGGCACTGCTCCAGGGGCCAGTCTCACCCGCTTCTGGCTGCAACACCCCATCCTGAGCTCCATCATATCCTCCGGTCGAAACTGAGCGCCACAAACGACCACGTTTTTCGTTACCGATGCAGCAGTGAAGTCCTGTCTCTTCACCCGCACAAAACGCACCCAGGCACGAAAACTGGCACCCTCCACCATCCTGTCAGGAAAATTGTGGACTCGATGTCCTGACGAGTTTGAATGTGTGCAACCTGCACATACACAATAATTCACCATTTTGTTTGTTGAACTCCCGACCAGCTACAGTGCATTGCAATGTGTGTCTCTTCGCACGACTCCCTTTTTCTACGTCATATGACGCGGTGTTGAAAAAAAAAGCAGTTTTTAGGAGCAGTTGCTCAAAACTGCCACTTTTTCCTCCAAATGTGTGCCCTTATGTCTTATAAGCATATTAATTCCTACATTAACTTTTCAAATGCTCATTTTCAAACAAGGTTGAGTATAAATTTCTTTAAAAAATTAACCTGCAAATTGCTCTTTAAGAACTGTCCCAGTACTGATGTTGTTTATGTCCTGAGTACTTACTTCTTTTGAAGATCTGTGAGCTCCGCAGTCAGTCGCTGTTTTGTTTTTTTGATCTGATGGTACTCTTCAAGCAAATCTTCATGAATTTTCTGAGGGACCACTCCACCCTCGTCCATGCAATCAGAATCCTAATTGAGAAGGAAAGACTTCAGTCAAAGTCCTTCTAAGGCAAGTCCCGTCACTCGGCCGCCATCTTGAAATGCCTTTCGGGCAGCTATTTGGGATTAACAAGACCAGGGCCCTATCTAAATGAATGGGGAGAAACCTGTATCTCCACT